>JAMWYP010000244.1:0-255050 GCA_025563575.1 Acacia pycnantha | reverse complement strand
ACACGTACTAAAAATTACAGCAACTTCAAGATATCTTGACAGTGGAAACTAAGGTCATACACTGATTGATGCAATATTCAAAATATCAAGAACACTAGAAAGGCAGTCTTTTCAATTCTCCCCCACCAAGGAGGTGGTATAAAATGACACGAGATTCCAAACTTGACTTTCACACAGAATATTGAAAAATACATAAGGAACAATCCTCAAAAATCTCTAACTGATCAATAAATTTGGGAAGCTTCATCACCCGAATTCTAAATTTTTGACTGATGTAGACAAGTGAAAAAAGAGTGCACTTTATTCTAATATTTATTTAACGTTTTCCCCATGATATATTATCAAGGCATTTCAAATGCTTAAAAATGATTGTCAAAACCTTTCTAATATAAGAAATCGACTTCAAACTTTCAACATAAAATTACAAAATGTGAAGGGAAAAAAAAATTACCCAAGACTGTAAGAAGGAATTTCTGTCACACAGACAGTAATTTTACACACCTCAACAAGGGCGAGGGTATTTAGATTAGGAGATAATGTAGGCTTAACACCTTTAGCTGCTAAAACTTCCTCAGGTGTCCTGTATGAAATTTAGGGGGAAATGGAAGCATTACAGTGTCGTAGGTTTGAAAAATAAAGTGAATGTTACTAGTAAGATAAATCATCTAAAGACTATTCTAATGATGAAATAGCTAGATGCAAACCTTGCTAACACAGGCCTTGGAGATAATCTGTCCTCAGGATCACTACGATATTTAAAATTAAATAAGAGTAATCAACAGACTAAATAAATAAATTTTCTTTAGTACTAAATGCATTCAAATTCGCTCTTCTGTTGAAATCTAAAATTCTTTCCCCTACCTCTGAACACAAATGACAGCTTCAACCATGCCTGATTTAAGCATTTCCATAGCAATGGTAGTTACTATTCCAGTCCACTGAGCTCCTGTCAACAGAGAAGTGATTTTGTTAAGTTAAATTCACACCTCAAGACGTATTGGCCTATGCAAATTAATTTTAATGATAACATATACATTTGAAGCAGAAAGTTGTGACTCTTTCACTCTTATGATACAGTTTTCTAAAATCTAAAAATTAAATATTGATCCTTGATAACTCACTGGAATATATGATAAATCATACCTAAGGATCAACCTTTTTGGATATATCTGGTAATTGTTACTGGTACTACCAACTAATTCAACTTTGAGCAATGTTGGGCTCAAATAAGAGATAGCACTTTTCACATGGTTTATCATATTCAATGATTAACTAAGTATATTTACTCATTGATATTTGATAGTTTCAAACCTGAGATAATTAGAAATATAAGATATGCATCGCATCCACAGATTCTCACAGATTGATGTAGAAAAGAATGACAAACGAATATGGCTAACAAAAAGAGAGTAAGAGATTTTACATTTGCAAACAGCAAAAATTACCTTCCACAGGCTCAAGTTTTCGAGCATATAATAGTTCCTCATGTACGCCAAAGTAGGTCTCCTCCAAAGTATCTGCTTTCCTCCTCTACCATGAACTACAGGTTCCAATCTCTGAAAGAAGAAACAGTTATTGAACATCAATGCAATCATAGTTTGCAAATAAATACACTTCAAGTTTTCAAGATTGCAACAGAGAAGAGATGCAGTCAAGCACTGCCTAAATTGGACATATAATATTCCAGTTCAATATCACGACCTAAGATATAAAAAGAAGAAACTGCTGTGCATTAAAGTTTCTCAGTACAAGGCCAGTTCATCTGAGCTTACTGAAAATATTTGAGCAGCGGCAATCCATCTTTCAAATTTTCAAACATTCCAATTGAATAATTTGGAGAAAAGCTAGAGAAGGTATTACTAAGCACTTCATATCATTTGGTTATAACTTTCATGTTTATGTTTCATTTTTGCAATGGAGCCTTGAAGGATAAAGGTGGTAACTGGTAATGCATTTCTTCAGAATAAGTACATCACCAGTAGTATTAAGTTGAAAATATTAGGATTTGAATACCACGAAAGAAGGCAATAGAGGAAACAGAAACTTACTTCAATTCTAGACATCCCATCTCCCAAGAAAGCACAAGCATCCTTGACATGGGCAATATAATAAGTATCACACAGCCCGCATCGACTATTCCAGAATAAATAAGAACTAATAAGATGATAAGAATTCAACTTTATAGAGAGAATGCCGAAAAACTAAAAAGCAACATTTAAAAAAACAACAGAATGTTGGAAGAGGAAACATGGCAATTTGGACAAGAAATATATAAAAGATACCTGCAATGGTCTTTGGCAGGGTAGGTGCCTCCGGGTGGGATGGGTCTAGATCTCTTTCTCCAGTCTTCTCTCAAATTCACAGAATTAGTAGAATTAGAGTTGGATTCTGCTAACGAAAAAGAAGAGATTGATCAAATGAAAGAAAAAGCAAAGAAATCAAAGATGCAGAGAAAGGTGGGTACCTTTGGAAGAAGAAGAAATGATGGAAAGGGAGAGTGGGAGAGAGCAGAGTTTGCCAATGAAGGAAGACATGACGACGAAGCTGTACCTCGACTCCCTTGGCGCCTATCAGCATTCATTCTTAAATATCTGAGGCTGGGATTTCTCACCCCACGTGGCACAATCTCAGTCGCTTTCTTATCTCCACGTGTACTATTATTCGATGCCACCTCACCGATTGCGTGTCATGGACGCGCGGGACGCGCACAATCATTTTCAAATATTGATCACCTTTCTTAGAGGGAAATTTATTCATAGGAGGCACATACACATTCTTTGTTACTCGGGTCATTCTTATTGTAAAGTTTATCTTTGTTTTAAACCAAAGTCATAATTTTTAAATTTTTAAATCTTTTCATCAATGAGGAGAGATAACAAAGAAATTAAGGAATATGACTAAGATAGTTTAAAAAATACATTTTATATTAACTAACTCAATTAACTTTCTTAATCTAATTAAATTAGTTAAATACATTTTATATTAAGCAACGGAGGGAGTATTAATCAATTGAAATAATTTCTATACCCTGGGAGGATTAGTCTCTAACTATCAACTAGGAGATACCAGTACTCATACTCTAATATAAGTATTGATACTTTTTTTCTTAGATTGAAGTATATGTATACTTGCTTGTGATGTTATTACAAAAAACTTATACGCGACTTAATCAAGTGAAGGTATAAAAGTGAAGATAAGTGCAACAAAAATACATGTTTCTATTATATACCATGTCTCTTACATATGTCACTCTGTTTCTCCCCACTAAGCTTTTGGGTACAGTCTCTCTTCTACATCCCCACAATTTAGACGAACAAAACTTGGAATTCAATCAGATATCATATAGAACATATTTTATTGCATATCTTCCCAAAACAAATGCAACTGGATTCACCAATCAATAAGCAGCTCTGAAGAGATTAGATTCTCATCTTTCTTCAATAATGCATGGCTTCACTCAAAATATACAAGATCACGGCCTCCCCTGCCTGCATTGACGAGGCGACAAGAAACAAAAAGGCATCTTGGTGCAGACTCTGGATCAAAGTTTACTGGTTCTGTGCATTGATATCACAATACCCAAGTGTAGACTCACTGAGATGACAATAGTGAAAAGTTGCAACAAATCTATCAATTGAGTTTGCTGGTTCTTCGTTTCGCTGGCCCACCAGGAAACAGCTTCATAATCCACCCTAACACCCTTTCCACCACCTAGAAGGACCAATAGAGAAATGTCAATTCCGTTTTGCTTAAATGAAATTACAGATAAAAAAGCCGGAAAGTTTCAACATATACTTCCTTGAGGCTTCACATAACATGATGTTGTATCAGACAATTTCTAGGTTCACCTAATCAAAGTGAAAACTGAACATGGATGTTACCTCATCACCCTCATCTGCATATGGGGCATTGTCATATGAAGTGTGAACGTCTGGTTGTTTCGCTGGAGCATGATCACTAGCCATGCTTTGAGCTGTCAAAAACTCCAATCTTTGCGTCTGGGCCTCAAGTTTTCGGGACAGCTCATTGTTTAACTCCTTTATTCAGAATAAGACAATAGAGATGATTAGGTTAACACGTGAACCAAAATATTACTGTCAGGACGTATTCTAAAACTTAATTGCAAAATTTCTGACAGATTGAGTGCATATTTCTTAATTTATGTAGTTTTGGTTTTTCTTTAATCGCTCATCTTTTTTGGTTGTTTCATTGGGAAATGATTTGTCCCCCTCTTTATTGTAGTTTTCTCCTTCCCCCAAACAATTTATTTTCATATTCTTCCCAAAACCCATAAAAAATATGCATGGGATGATGCTACCTTTAACTGTTTAGTACTTTAAAACTAATGCTTTAGAATAGCTTCAGTTTCTCGTCTTTCACCAGCAGAAAGCGTTCCACTTCCAAGAAATAAGATTTTTTTTGGTCAATACAAAATCTCATACCCTCTCTGGTCCTAAATAAAGGACCTAATAGATGAATGTAGTTTGGTCCTAAATATAATTTCTTGATCCACTTTGTCTCCCTTAATTAATATTTTGCCCCACATTAACCTAACATTTAATACCCTCATTATAAGAGGGATATTTTTAGGGAAAGTGACACAATTTTTACATAATAATAGCAAATAATCAACTAACCAATTTTCTAAATCTCCATGAATTAGTTAAGTCTTATATTTAGGACCAGAAGGAGTAATAATCAATCTACCTTCATCCTGGAACATTCAGATGATTCAGATGCCAAAGCGTTCAGCAGTTCTTCTTTCTCCAATGCCAACTGCACACAGAAATGTTGAGAAGTGACTACAATTTGGGCCTATCCAGAGGCCGCTAAAGCTATGTATGATGAGACCCATGGAAGCAGGAAATTAAAAAGGATTAATTCTCAAACAAGTGGGGAAGGCGGGAAGGCATATACCACAAACAATCTAAAATTTTAAAGAATCACATGCTACCTCTGAAATAAGTGCATTAATGTTCTCAATCATTCTCATCTGATCAGGTGGAATATTCACAGGAGAAGCTCCAAGAGTTGAGTGCCCAACTTCAGGAACCAAGGACAAGCCAGAGTAATCCGTAGCAGAGTCATGCATTTCCTCACTGGAAGAGGTTGCAGCAGCATCTGCGCTTGCTGCATGAAATAAGAAATACACGTCACCAAATGTAATTAATGAAGACGACTAAAAATTCCCAAAGTACATAGAAATAATATATAAAACATGTAGGCCTTTTATGAGTTCAATCAAAATCCTACAGTCTAGAAAGCAAACAACCGGATTTCCTTCTGTTAGGAACGAACAAAAGAGTATCTGAAATACTGATTGAATCAGTCACACAAGCTGCAATACAATAGATGACAGCAATCTGTTGAGAGCAAAACACTCCCACAGCCAAGAAAAGTTACAAGTTTGATACACAGAACCTGTCCCCCTCTCCTACAACTCTCATACAAAATAATGTCTGCCTTCCCCAATACTCCTAATGGCTAATATAGGCAAAACAAACACCTTTCACAGAACCCAAAAAGCCACCCTACATGACAGCTAGTATCCTACTTTTTACTCCAAAATAGAAGGTCAACTTCTGCAACCTTAAAAAAGCATATTGCTCCCTTGTTTGTGCTATTTGTGTCTTACTAGGTCTCTTGGCATAGATCTTACCATTGGATAGGGTCCTTTCACCTTCCTAGTGAATGTCTAGAATTGCAGTCACCATTTTTTAAAGGATAAAAAAGGAAAAATATTAAAGAGGGCAGTAAGACTAGGGAGAACAAGATATCCTAGAAACTAGGAAAAAAATAATAGAGAACAACAGAGCCTCAAACTTGCAACAAGCTGTCCAATCTCTCTTCATTTCAAAACCAGATGTTCTTTTGTGACAATCATGAGCAGAATATCAACGAGAAGCTGTAGGTGCAACCCTATCCTATAAAATAAGAAGGGGCACGGAGTAAGACTTGAAAATCAGGAATTCTGCAACAATGAAGTCTTCTAAAGTATAATACCCTGTGTTGCTGAATTAACTCCCACTCAAGGGGGGTTTCCCTGTATAACATAACGAGACAGTCAAGCTTTCCCTTAGTAGTGTGCTCTTCTTTGTTCTCGCTTCCATACTATTGATTTCCTTTGAGCGGATATCTTTAACCATCTGCTCTTGTACCTCGTTCTTTTTCTTTAAAAACATTTCTTTTATCAAATGGAAATTGAAAAGAAAAATACAGAAGTTGAAAGTGAATGTAGGCTAATGCCTGCTAAGATATGAGTGAAACTGTGAAAATACAGAATATGCACAAAGGGGTCTGCCAAAGTCCTAACCCCCTTTTCATCATTTTTCCCATTTAATCATTTCTGATTCTATCAACGCATCATAGCAATTCAATAATTTCTCAGTCTATGATTTTAGATAACTATTGCAAGGCCTCAAACTGCACACATGCTAGGGTGACACTTCACTGTAATTCACAGGTAGGATCATGAGAGGTGGGAAAATTAGATGTAATTGCACTCCAAGAAGCACCATTGAACAAAAACAAGAAAAGAATATCATAGAGCTAAGAAAAACACCAAAAACCATGTTTTTAACATCAATAAATATATATCATCTTGCATATTACAAAACATATCAAATTGATATCTATGGGATCTGGGAAACAGGACTAAGTGACAAGGTGACATAACAGTTGTCCTTTTAATTTCTCATTTTTAAGGAAAGTAATTGATCAGGTATATGTACCTATGTCTTCTGTAGATGTAGAAACGTCCCTTTTATTAGTTGAATTTTCAATAGAGTTCCCAATTCCAGAAGCCTTCCGTACCTTGGACTGCAACAGCTTCTTTTCTGTATCAATGTAAGGGAAAAGAATGAACATGGATCCTCCAAGTTTGCACATGACTTCAACTAGATCTAGTTCACAAGAACAGGCCAAGCAATAGTCTACCATACTTTACAAAAGGGAAATTATCTTAAAAGGAAGATAGAAAGTGTACGAATAATGAGGATTTCATAAGCTCCTTTACAAAAGAAACAGAAATCAAAGACATAAAAAACAAATAACTCTTTTAGGCAGAAAAACTCTTGGTCACTCTACATATCTGTTACAAAGAACACCTAAAAAGGACTAATAGCCAAGTACCAAAGAGAGGTTATAAAAAAAATTCTACCTCAAAGCATCATAATTAATTTTGTAGTGCATAATTACTTTGAAGAAAAAAATAAAAATAAAAATACTCTAAAGTAATTTAATTAGCAAGCTAAAATGCTCCAAATTAGGAACTGGTTAGCAAAGTCAAACTACAGAACAGCAGAATGACTTAAAAAAAGCTAGGAACAATTTGTCTTCTTTCTATTCCAAATCAACTTGATGCCCCTTTTAAGTCCTAGTTTTTTTCCCTACTTTTATATGCTTCAAAAAAGATACTAGGCTTACCAACACAGCACATATAGGTGAGCTAGGAGAAGATTAAAATGACGACATCAAATAAGGTCTATGCTCAAATAATGTGCATTGAAAGTTGAAACTGCAAATAAAACACAATTAAGGCCTGATTACCTTCTTGAAGAGCACTGATGGTTGACTGAAGATCGTGGCGATCTTTCTCAAGGCTGGACATTTTCTTTCTGCAAGAATTATTATGAATTGTCATTTTGATATGCCCTATCATCATCTTCAATGAACTTTAACTAAGCAAGAAAATCAACAATGGAAGGAAAAGTCAGGTGATAGAAAATCAAATGCCCTAGGAAAAGAATGATTTCTTTTTTCAAAAAGAATTACTCTTGCCACATCAGTAAGCAAAATCATCCAATGGCCAATTCTAATAGTTATAAATATAATCTATTACAGAACTCACAAAAACTCAATGCATCAGTAATGGTTCACAGAGCATAAGTCTTCAAAGGCCACATAACCTCACTCTTTGGCACAAGGTAATTGAGAGTTTAACTTGTGAAAAAATAGGTGAGATAATAAGGCTGAAACCAAATCATTTCAAAGCATATACTATTTTTGCCCTCCAGTAGCTTTTAAGAAGATATGCAGCCATATTGTCTAGATTAGAGGGAATAACTGCTTCTCAGAATTTCATTTTTCAATAGTCCTCATAATCCAGAAACTCATAATTTTGTCTTAACTATCATAATGGTTTGACCCCACCTAGTGGGATAAGGCTTTGTTGTTGTTGTTGTTGTTGTTGTTGTTGTATCATAATGGTTGAAGGTCCAGATTGAAGGAAATGAGTCATCTCAATAAAGTCATAAAAATAAATGACACCTATATATACAGAAACCATGGCTAAGCATAATTTTTTATGCGGCCATCCATGATTCTATTTATTCATGACTGAAAACAGAAGGTTACCTGTAGGAAGTAATTTCAGCTTGTGCATTTTCCAATTGCTTCTCAAGCTTTAGCTCACTTGACCTTAGTCTGAGCGCCTACAGAGTTCATAGAACAAATCAACTTCAGAACAAGGAAAGTAATAAATGCTACTATACAAACATTCAATAGCCTAACTACTGAAGTTTTTATTAGAATAATTACACCTTATTAAACAGTCTCTCCAATTGCAGGGGTAAGACTACGTACATCTATCCCTCCCCAGACCCCACCTGGTGAAGCCTTGTGCACTGGGCCGTCCTTTTAATTACACCTTATTAAAAAAAGGATAACTACACATTTGCCCCTGTGCTGACCCTTGCCCGCATTGAAGTTATAGATGTAATATATCCAAATTAATTTTAAAATTAAGGATGCATAGAATTATTGATAGGACAATTCAGTGTGGTTGCCCAACTCCAATTTTCAGGAAGGTCCAACATCCAATTCTATATGACATGAGATGTTATCCCTTTTCCCTTGTTTCCATCGTCTCCTCTTTGCTTAAATTCCATCAGACAACCCTTATAACTTTCTAAGATCATTAACAGAAGCATGTCTTTCAACAGCTCAGCAGCATAAAAAGCAAATAACTAAAGGCTCAACATACCAAGAAAATAAAGTACCTTATCCTCCAGACCAATCACTTCAGACGCCAATAATTTGGCACGTTCATCAGCAGCATTACATTCTAGTTGTGCATTTGTATATTCATTCCTGACAGACTCTAGTTCAATCTGCAGACACAAACGGTTTCATGAATACAAATTGAGCAGAGAGAAACGTTAAGAAAAGTCAAACTAATGGATGTTAATCTACAATAATAAATGATATATTTCAATGAAAGGACTGACAATCAATAACATGGAAAGCTTTAATTCTACCAAACTCATCTTCAGTGTACAGATCTAACATTTCCAATCCTTAGAACTGAAAAACAACTTAAAATTTCTAATCCAAGAACATGAAAAAAGACAAACTGAGCAACCACTAAAAATGATAGAACTACACACAAGCACTTTTGTATAGCCTAAAGTAAATCACGCATTGCCAACATTTCTTATATGAAGGTACTCAACCCAATAAGCCATGCATCTATTTCAAAGAGACGTGTCTATTCTGTGATGCACAATGTCTTAGCTGCTCCAATATTTTTTGTATACCAATATTGTTATTGTTCTATTTATTAATTATTAATGCCAAGAAAAAAGCACCCGAGTGGAGGGATCACAAACATTATTTATTACCTATCCTATAATCAAAATTCTCAAATAGTAACAGACAAATTTTTAAGGAGAAATGAGGACATACACATTTGCAATACTGTTTTCTTAAAAAACTTGAACTACCATGTCAAAATGCCTGTACAAATTAAAAGTTGAGGCAAACATGGGGACAGGCAATGTCTATGCATTCATTTGAAGTGCTATTCTACACATTGTCATAAACCAGGAATAATTGTAAAATGGTGTAAAAATGTGCAACCATTAGAGTTAGAAAATCATGCTGGGTTATTGAGACAAACCAGATGAAGTCTGATTTCTTCCTGTAACGTCTCCATGTCAGATTTCAATTGGTTGAAGACACCTCTCTGTTGAAATACAAACGAAAAAAATTAAAAAAGCAAAGTAAAAGATGCTTTGAGAAGCTTATTAAAGAACAATGACAAATGATTGCATTTTCAGTTCAAATTTAAAAGTCAGCATTCTAACTAACTCCCCAGATTAGAAGCAACCAACATAACCTAACAACCAATGGCGCAGAAAGAGTTATGTCTCACCCAAGACTTTTTGCACAACGGTTATACTTAAAAGTTACAACCATGGAAATTCTTTAAACCCAAACTCAACACAAAAATACCCAGTAATATTCAAATTCGCCATCTCATACTCAACACGAGTCATTGGTACACAAGGTAGTCAAGTGAAGTCAATCCAAGGTTACTGAACTAAAGAAAGCCACCACATTTACTGCTCACCTCATTAAAACTGAAATTCCATCAAATTAAATATTAACCTACTTTCTGTAAGACACCTTAAAATACTCGGGAATTTAGCATGTGGAATTTTAGATACTGATGTATGTACTGTATAACTAATAAAAATTGATAATACCAATAAGCATCTAGTTCAGCATAAAAATAATTAGATAAAATTATATAACCTGAAACAGTTTCACATTTGATTATCCCTAAGAATCACATACTTCAATTCACAAGCCAACCTGTTGATTATAGCTCTCTGTTAGAGATGAATTTTCAGCAGCTAAAGACTCTGCCAATGATCGTGAAGAGTCAAGAGCACGTTGTAAAGAAAATTTTTCTTGGGTAAGATCTTCAATATGCTGCAGCATGAATAAAGAGAAAAGCATAAATAAGAGGGGAAAATCTTTCATAAGTTGCAAGTTACAAAGTATTGTAAAAGCAAAGAAGCTTATAACAAGATCATGCATTAATTCTCCCTGTTTCTAAGAACTAGAGTACCAAAACCAAAGCCTTATGGCACTGAAGTAGCTAGTTCTGAACATTCTATTCATTTTTTCCACATCAACGGCAAAAGTCATTGTAATAAGTGGCAAAGTTCTACATCTTTTCTTAATAAAGAGATTATGGTCCTCTGTTCATGACACAGACTGATCATTTGCTGCCAGAACCACCATTAGAAGTTTTAAATTTCCTAAAGACGAAGATGAATATGTTAAATCTCTGGATTCAAACTGGACACGTGTAACATTTCATGAAGCATGTAAGTATAGAAGATTATCTTAGTTCCAATGTTGTCCATGCCATTTCTGTACCTCATAAAAGCTATACATGATACTACAATGTCACGTAATATCTTGGAGTTCAGTTAAATTTTAATCACTAAACAACTCATTTGGCCTACCTTGGGCTCCTAATAAGCTAATACTAAATAATTACAACAATTAAAGCGCCCTAAAAATCAGGTACAAAAACATGTCACCAGGAAACTTATTTTCTAATGCTAAACCATCAAGAAGTGAAGAATAAATTGGAAAAGTATAGAACTACATCATCCAAATAGTATCTAACAATCATAATGTTACTAGCAGAAAGCACCTGTTCCAAAGCAGCAAAGTCTTCATTTTGTGTAGGCGCATAAAAGCATGATTATTCTCCATGTGGTTCTCCTTAGCACTACCACCTAGAAGTTCTTGACTATTACTATTAAAATTTGAGAAGCTTTTTGAATGATCAAATTGACTCTGCACACTTGTAGGTGTAGAATTTAAGAAAGGCACCATAGTTTTGGTCTCCAGGGATGGATTAGGAGAATAGGCGGATCCTGATGTGCCAATGATGCTTGGTTCTGAATGATTAGAGGAAGAGGAATCTTTCTGAGGTTGAAGAAAGGAAGGCCCTGAAGAAGGTCTACCAACTTTTAGAGAATCAAGAAAGGACGGACGAGACCTCCTAGAACTAGATTCCATAGGCACTGGATAGGTTGGAATATGATAAGATGAATGCCCTGAGCTTGAACCTACTGCAGAATCTAACTTTTCCACCGTTGCACCAAGCAGATTAGTGAAACCACTGTTAGAGCTTGTAACGGTCTTTCCCAAACCAGAACTCACAGAATCACCATAGCCTGCAGTGAAACATATAATATGCACAAGGTCAGCAGCATAGGTACTGGGCCATTGGTGGGATGTATGACTTCCAGATGGAATCAACAATATTGGGTTAAAAAAGAATTAATATGAAAAAACTTCAATAGGAATTGTAGATAAAGAGATTAGGATGAAGCTGTTACCTCCAAAAAGTGCACTATGCATGTAGCCACTATCTAGAGTGCTAGAATTAGTTGGCTTAATCTGCGGCATTGTATCAACAGAATTCTGAGGTGAGAATTTGGACAAAAAATAAGACCCGTGATCAGCAACTGTATCATTCATTGAACTGCTACTCTTATTTGAATGGCTCTGATTCATCCCATGAAGAGCAGACAGATTAGAATTACTATCAAACGGCTGACTTTCTTGTAAATTGAGAGTGATGTTTTCATTGTTCGTAGTCCCATATGCTAATCCGCCAGTATGAACTGTATATATATCATTCACCTGATTTCCTTCATTTTGACTAAACTCTATAGATCCAGTAAGACCAGAAGCATTATATCTATTAGCTTCATCAATATTTGCATGTGTCTCCGTTAGAATAGTAGAAGAATTAAGATCGTTCCTCACAGAACTAGTTATACCAGGTACAGAGCCCTGATTACTACTTTGTGTAAATAAATTCAGGCTTTTGTCATTGCTCATCCCAGCAGTTGATGCATCATGAACAGTTCCGCCAATTCCATCAGATGTGCTAACTCCATTTAACTCATTAGCTCGTACATGTTCATTTTCTGAAGGTTGTTTTTCATTTTGGCCATCAGAATTGTGGGCTTGACTAGTAGATGCAGCCTTCTTAGCTGCTTTCTTTTTACGAAACTCGTCTAGCTGCAATAGAAAAAAGGGATTTCAGAATCCTCATGCATTTACAGCAAAATATTATCAGCTGATCCTCATGCATTTACAAAAAAGAATGACAAATAAAACAGAAGTTTTGCGACCATGAAATCCCTCTCTCTTTATTTTTGGTTCATTTACTACAGCATATTAGCTCAAGTAAATGAAATAAACTTAGATATAATTACTTAATTCGTTGTGATCTCCTATTCCCAGTTTCGATCATTCCCCCTCCATTTTCACTGCTGCTTCCTACCTTCCATTTTCACTTTTTAAAAAGCAAGGCCGAGATCTATCTTATAAAATCAGTATGTAACCACACTTCCATGACTAGGACTGAAAAATTATCGTTCAATAATTTAGAGAATAGGGGTTTATGAGGAGAACACAAAGATGGAATTTATATCCCAATATGTTAGTCCCAATACCATCGACTCATTTTCTTTCCATGTTTACGAACAACAGTAGTTGCCCAATTCTCATATAAATCATACATATACACCCATTAATAACGAGCTTCCAATCAATAACTCATTCTTCACATATTTAACAAATTTCAACCGGAAAATATATGGATCTGATTCATACCCGGCGCTTTCCAGCTTCCAAATGCTCTTGCTTCCGTGATGAAGCGGCTGAGTTTGGCAGCACTTGAGCTGATGCCATTGAGACCAAAAACCCCGAAACACTAAATTTTCATAAAATTAACGCAAAAATTGCGCCCCCGACACAATTGGCACGAAGAAAAATAACAGGCCGAATTGAGAAATCACAAATGCAATAAATTTTGCGAGACTTTTAATCGAAACCCAGATCAATAATTTGCCCCAATGATGCAAAAATCAAATGATCAACGGTCGGAACAGAAATTTTCAAAATTTAAACGTAACATACAAATTAAAGAGACGGAAAATATACGAAATAAAGGAAATATTCTCAGTGGTCTGCGTTACAGACAAGAGGCGGCCGATCTGATCGGAGAGGAAGAGAGAGAAGCAATACGAAAATTTTGTTCTGGCGGATCGCTTCCCTTTTCTCTCTCTTCGTTATTTTCCGTTTTCGTTTTTTTTTTTTTTTTCTTTACATTTCTCAGGTTTCTACTGTTCAAGACAGGTCATGGCCTAAAAAACAAAAACTGTTCAGATTAGTGGCCAAAAAAATAGATTTGATGGCAAAGTACGTTAAGTAGATTTATTTAATTATATTCTGGCCAAAAATATTATTTTAATTGTATTTATTTCCAGGTGCAAAAGAAATCTCTATTTACACGCATGACGCATGTAGTTTTTTATTAATAAATCGAACTGTGATTTTACAGAAGTTTGGACATTTTCCCATTATATGAGTAGTTTTTGAAATTTATAGCATAAATTGGAAAACAAAAGGAAAATCTAAACATTTTAAAAGCCTGACATAATGCTTACTGCCATTATGTGAAGTTATGAACTATGAAGGAGATTGTGGACCCAAGTTTGAGATAAGCATGATGCTTGTAACTCACAAAAATAATGTATGGCTTCCTTACCCCTCCCTCGTCTTTGGTTCAACTGGCGAAGGGGTCGGACTTTCTCACTTCAAATGAGGGGGTTCGATCCCTGCATTGGTCAAGGCGCTGGGGGAGGCATCATAGGGGTCTAGGAAACAGTGGAAACGCTGGTAGAGGTGGAGGCATGTGTACTCTCTATCCAATATGCCCTGTGGACTGGACTCCAAACGCCCTACCCTTGGATTGTGGGTGAGCTCAACCCCTTTCCTAAAATTATTATATCAACAAAAAAAAATGTATGGCTTCCTTTGTTTTATAAAGATCATGATTCACATTCAGTCAGATCTCAATCCATTGTTCAATGGTTTTTTTTTTTTATTAAGAAGAAAATTAAATTTTACAAACACGACAATATGTCAAAGTTTTCTCAAGAAATTTTTCATTTCTATACCTTGAAAATTAATAATGATATATATATATTATCTACTTTTTCAGCATAATTGCACATTGTTCTTTTTTATTTTTGAATATAAACGTGATAACATAACTAATCAGAAGTTATTACAAGAAAAAGAAGGCTCTTTCATCAATCTCCATCCTCGTTGTTGACAGATGGAGGTTGGCTAAAGATGCAAAAATTACGTATTACTTTTTTATATTCAATTTTAACATTACTTTTTAGTCATTATAAAATTTCATGATTAAATGGAAGATGGTTGTTGTAATTATTTAACTCCTTTTATAAAGAATAAAATTATAATTAAGTAATATTTTGAAAAATCTGATGACTAATAGAGTAATAGGTATTTATAATCATGGCATGTACTTTTTTCAATATTTAAGTAATCATACACATCTTAATACAATGCACAAACAGATGTGCCACCGACAAACATGGTACATAAATTCTATATTCATCAAAATATCAGCTAACCAAACTCATGTCAGTTTGTTGCGTTGCTTATCTTAGAATCCAATACAGACCACCAAGTAAAACTAGCTATCATGTTTATTGGCAAAACTTTTGAATCAAAACACATGTTATTATTGCAGACTTCATTTCACCAACCATCACATTCTTTATTCTTCCTTCAAGCACTTTGTTTTGCTGTAACATGCTCTTATTTTCTACATCATGACTTGAGTGATCCTGATATGGTTCCTTCCCTACGCCATTGGAGATGGATCTTAAGCTTCTCATAATCAGGAAGGTTATCTTTTATGACAGGTATTTGCTTGAATCTGTGAAGCCATGCTTGTAAGCGAGGCAATTTGTTTGCTTCCATCAGTTTTATTCCCACAATTTCCTCTAACCCTTCTAACCAGATTCCAAGAACTCCATATGATACGTCCACCAAAGAAATCTCGTTGCCTCCAAAGAAATTTTTGTCCCCTAGGCCTTGATCTTCCAACACTTTCAGAGTTTCAAGTGCTTTCTGGATAGTGTCTTCCTTTTCTTGCTCATCTTTGAAGGCTTGGAAAAATGTCGCATTGACTGATTTGACCTGCAAAACCAGATTTTAAAAAGAAAAATTACAGAGGGTCTAGGGCTAACATGATATGATACTTATCCCATTGGATAAACTTGTTCATCTAGTGAGATTTAAATTAATTTAGCTGTTGAAATATGGTGATTCGTCATGTTACTGTTGTTGCAAGCTTTATTTCATAAGGAATACAGGGTATGTTCAGATAGTGATGAAGGAAGAGGAAGGAAAATCCTAATCATCCATTATTGTCAATCCAAGCACTGAGGAAAACTTTCAGATTTAAACTAAAATCAATCCAAACAAATCCTCCGACCTAATCATCCATTAATATCTCTACGAAGATTCCACGAAATTGCCTAAACTTATTGACTTTTGAGGATATAGCTACAGAGAAAAACAATTACAGAAATCAAATCTGCTTTCAGCCAAGATCAAATTTATGAAATACAGAACATATAGTTGAAGAACAGAGATGGAGATAGAGTTACCACATCATCAGCAAATTTAATCCAAAACCTAGCTACGGCCTTGTCATAGGTATCTTTTGGCAGCAAAGGAGTGTCTGCCCAGGTTTCTTCGATGTATTCAAGAATCACTGGGGACTCCGCAATGGCTTTACCGCCATGGATAAGCACAGGAACTTTCTTGTAAACTGGATTGGATTGAAGAAGCAGGTCACTCTTGTTGAACCTGTCTTGTTCTATATACTCGTAGTTGATTCCTTTGAGCTTCAAAGTCCATATCACTCTGTGAACAAAAGGGCTAGACCAGAATCCTAGTAGCTTCACATCTTCCATTGTTGGGTTGCAGGTGAGAGCTGGAGCAGGGGTTCAGGGATTTTAAGGAAGAGAATGGTTATTTTACAATGGATGGGGTAAGTTTAAGGATGATGATTTCGCAGATTATAATTGTCAAAAGAGGACGGCTATTTTGTCCTATCCAGATCCAGAAGATACATGCACTGATTTTTCTTTTCACAGTAACAAATTCATCGAATTATTATTCGTTGGATTACCCGTCTCATTCATGAATCTTTTTGGTATCTCTAAACTTGATGCTTAACACCTCATTGATTAAATATTTAATACAAATAAACAAATCAGCAATGCCGGACAAATTCATACTTTTATCACTCTTCACCATTTTAAATTACGGTAACCTATGTTAAACTAAGTCATTTTTGTTTTATTTTTTAATGCCAATCAAGATATAAGAAGCTCACGCCAAAATGTTAATGCATACAAGCATACTCATCGGACTCTAATTACATGACAATAAATTCATTTCTTTAGCATCTTGATTATGATCTAAGTAGTTCATACTCATCTAAATTGTTCGAAAAGTTGGTTAAACTCTATTTGAGACAATAAAAGATATAAAAATATAACTTCTTTTGCCAAAAATACCTTCACCTATGTGGAAGATAAAGAACATGTGGTGGTAATAAACCCAACAAACAAACTGGAAGATTCATCAGAGCTTTTGATACAACAGTCATCTAGATTATCCAAATATTGCAGTAACAACATTTGATTGGAAACAATACCCAAAATTTTGATTTCCTTCATTAGTCCTTGTAACATGAAGTATATCTCTTTGCATTGGGGGTGAGAGTGATCTTCAGCATTAAAAGCATGCACTTCATTTTTCACTTCAATCCAACTCCAACCAGGAACCTTTTTCACTCCCCTTTCTCGCATCAACCTTGTTATGCTAGCCTTTTCATCCCACATCTTAAGACGACCATACATGTCAGAAAGTATAACATAAGTACAATGCTCCTCAGGCTCCAACTCCAGCAAGCAACTTGCTATCTGACTAGCTAAGTCAATATCCCCAAAAGTTCTACAGGCACCCAATAAGGATTTCCAAACCATTGCATCAGGTTCAAAAGGCATTGTTTCAACCAAAGCTTTAGCCTTCTCTAGACGCCCTGCCCGGCCATAGAGATCAATCGCACAAGCATAGTGCTCCATTCGTGGGGTAATCCCAAAATCAGACTCCATAGACTCTAGAAATTTGCTGCCTTCTTCTACCAGACCATTGTGGCTACATGCTGTTAGAACTGCAACAAAGGTTATATGGTCAGGTTTCACCTTTCTGTCTCTCATCGAGTTGAAGAGGTCAAGTGCGATATTTCCTTCCCCGTGCTGTGCATAGCCAAAGATGATGGAATTCCAAACAATTGCAGTATCTTTAGAAGTTGCTTCAAAGGATTTCTTAGCATCTTCAATGATCCCACATTTTGAGTACATGAAGATCAATGAACTAGCAACATATTCATTGGACTCAAACCCCACTTTAAGTGCCAAGATGTGAAACTGTTGACCCAGTTGCAGTGTTGCTAAATCCGAGCATGATCTGATGATGGCCGGAAGAGTATAGTGGTCAATTTCTATGGCCAGAGATTTCATCTGTACAAATAACTTCAAGGCATCTTCGCTCAGACCAACTTGAGAGTATCCTGTCAAAATGGAGTTCCAGGTAACACAATCCTTGGCATCCATGGAAATGAAAATTTTTAATGCATCGTCCATGCACCTGTTATTTAATTTCAAATACATGGTGATCAAAGCATTAGAAACAGGCACTGAATTTTCAAGTCCCCTTTTTATTACCAGACCATGCAAGGATCTTCCATGGCTTTCATGCACTTGCGAGGAACAAGCACTAATAATACTAGTGTAAGTATAGATGTCTGGTTCAAACCCAAGAAATTGCATGTCAATGAAGAGCTTGAATGCAAGCTCTTCTCTTTCATACAATAAGTAAGCAGCAAGCATGGAATTCCATGTTACCAGATCTCGAGATCCAACAGCACAATCAAATACTCTTTCAGCATCTTGTAGAAAGCCACACTTAGAAAACGCTGTGATGCTGGCATTGCAGACCGTGTTAACCAATTCCAATCCATGTTTTACAATTTTGCAATGTAACTGCATTGCCAACCCATATAATTCAGTATCATCAAGCAATGTTAAAAGTGGAGATATTGTGCCATCATCAAGATTCACACCCTCCTGTTCCATACATTTTAGTAGCCAGAATGCCATGCTATGATCACCAGCTTGAGCATAGCAAGCAATGAGTGAATTCCAAGATACATAGTTAGGTTTTGGCATGCACTGAAACACAGCATAAGCGTCCTCAGGTTTCCCACACTTAGCATACATGTCCAAAAGGGCACTACCAGAAAATACGTTCTCTGAAAATCCTGTTTTTAAGATCATTGAATGCATTTGTTGCCCAAGCTCAAACTCCTGATAACTGGCAATCCCCTTAAGCATACTTCCAAATGTATGCCCATCAAATTCATATCCACTTCTTCTCATGATCTTGAGCATTGCCCATGCAATTTCAAGGTCACCCGAGTTAATGTAACCAGTAATCATTGTATTCCATGACACAATGTCTCTGTGGAATGTCTCGTTGAACAGACTCTGGGCCAGACACAATTGTTTACATCTTGTATAACCATTTATAATAATATTAGTGGTATAAACGTCTGCAATGGTTCCTACCTTGATTGCTTGACATTGGGTTCCAGCAACCTGAAGCAAACTAATAACTGAGCCTCGAATGAGTGAATGCAACCTCTTCATTCATTGGCATTCATGTATAGTATTATTAGAATTAGATAGTTAGATTATCACACCTTTCCCCTTCCAACAACAGCCAACAGTCCTACATTATTAAAATAGAAATAAAACCCATCTGTAAGGACTTGATTCCGACCAGGAAAAGCATCCGTTTCTTTTGTTTATTATTAGATGCTCTGTCTGTTCAAGGGTCCTTCCCACAAATCATTGCACCAAATCATTACCTCAAACATCAAACCTAAAAACAAGTTATCATCAGACAACAGCAACCCATTCGAAATTCCAGCAACAAGAAAATAAACAGGATTTTAATCATGAAACTCCAGCAATAAGAATTCGAGCAAGCTTTATCACCAGAATTTATAATCAAAAGAGTAAGCTCAAAAAACAAGGCCCGATCATGCTAAAAGCATCAGAAACATCAGGAAGCTATATCACCAGTTTTGATACTAAAAAATAAGCTAAAAAAGCAAGACAAGATCATGCTGGAAACAACAGAGATAACAGCAGGCTTTTATCACGACAATCTATGCTCAAAACCGACCTAAATGGAAAGGTTATATCATGTCAAAATCATCAGAGACAGTGGCAAGTTTTATAACCAGAATATATACTTAAAATAAGCCTAAGAAAGTCATGTTATTTATCAATAACATAATGTTTGTGGCATCTTTCCAAAAGAATTCTTCAAATACACTAAAGAAATTATCAGTTTGACAAAGTTCAAATGAGATAAGATCATCACTAGTAAATGCATTGACAGAAGACCTGTACGTAAACTATTAGTGTGTCTCAAGGTAAGTCAACCAGAATGGACGATTCAGAATGGCTTCAGACAGCCCTATGAACTCCAATAAAGGAGTAACTCCCACCAAACCAAACTAACAATTAACAGTTATTAAAAGAAGAAAACAAATAGGTTACCATCTATCTCCGCAAAAGCAGTGAGCAAAATGTGCAAATTTTAGTCATTTATCAACTCATAGCGTATCTAGCAAGAACCAAAATTTCAAAAAAAAAAAAAAATGCTTAAAAAAGACAAAAGAAAGATCATCAAAAAGAGAAATACCATGAATCAAAATTGCGAGCAAGAGAGATATAAATGAAAAGACAGAAATAAATAGAGGAAACGAGTTTTGTACATCATCAGGTTTGCCCAAGCTTGGAAACAGTGGAGGTGGCTTCAGAGAGAATGGAAGAGGTGTCGACGCAGTCAAGAATCTGTTAGTGGAGAGGTGTGAGAACGGCATATTTATTTACTCCCCTATTTCAGTCTATGCAACTTGATATTACTCCACTAACTCTATTGCTATTTGTTGTCCAATCCAGAAATCTATCAACCACCTCTTCACGCACAAATCCCAGCAATAAGTCCAACGTCGACGGTGAAGCGCAGAGGCCAGCTCCCGCGTCGGAGAGCTTCGACCTTCGCGCGTTTAGGGATTCAATCGTTAGGGAATAGAATAGACTCTTTGGGAATAGAGTAGACTCATAGAGAACGGTTGGTTCGTGATACTTTCGTCCATTCTAACGGCTGAGATGCATTTTTTAAATTTTGACGACACCGTTTCATATGGAATGCAAATGCTTTTTTCCCCCATTTGTTCATGATTTGGATTGCAAGCTTAAAGAAAGGCGAAGAATTGGAGACCAAACCCCAGACCCAATGCCACCAAATTACATTTTATGCCGGGTTAAGGCTTAAATTTTTCTAGAAGTTTTTTTGGCTCAATTGTTGCTCCGAATTTTTTTGAAATGTAGTAATTCCTCCGGTCTTAATTATAAGACATTTTTGACTGATTTTGGAAAAATTAAGGAGATGAGCTAAATTAGTTAGTTTTAATTATTTTTTTAAATGTCCTTATATAAATTTAAAATAACATAAGTAAAAGTAAATCAATAGTCTCTGTCACATACCTCTCCTACCTATAATTTTTTTTTTTCACACGCTTTCTAATTGAAATAATGGTCTTTCTATATATACATGTGTGTGTGTATCAAGGTTATTAAACCTGGACCGGTCAGTGAACTGGTCGAAGTACTAGGTTAAGGGTCAGTGGGTTAAATCGGAGTCAAACCGGACCTAAACCGGGGCCAAACCGGTGATATATTAATATAAAATTATAATAAGATAATAAAGTAAATAAAAATTTAATCGTTTATTTTACACTGAGAAAAGTGATGCCTTTTATCTGCATATCTGACTAGGATTCGACTTAGGTCCTCTTCGGCCCGCCATCCACTGTCGTCCTCTGCTTTAATACTGCATCGTTTTGACGCAAAATGATACATGTTCCTCTCTTTTTTTTAATAAAAAAATATTAAGGGTATAAAAAAGAGACTTTCGGATACTGAGCGGTACTGGAAAAAGACTTTATGATCTTGAAAAATTATTTTAGGACGTTGAAAAAATATTTCAGGGTACTTGAAAATATCAACATCCCTAAAATAATTTTTCAAGATCATGAAGTATTTTTTTAGTACCATCCAGTATCCCAGTCAGTATCCTGAAGTATCTTTTTAGTACCTGTTAGTACCCGAAATATTTTTTTAAGATCATGAAATATCCATCAGTATTTTTTCATCACCGCTCAGTATCTCGAAGTCTTTTTTTTGTACCCTTAATTTTTTTATAAAAAAAAAAAGAGAGAGGATCAAGTCAAACGACGCAGTATTAAAGCAGAGGACGGTGTGGATGGCAGGCCGAAGAGGACCTAAGCCGAATCCATCTGACTAACCTGATAAAGTAGTAGCGTGCAAGGAACAACTTTTGTTCTCCCTTCACAATGCTTTTCAAACTTTTCTTTTTAGCCAACCGATGCTTTTGAAAATTGAAACTAGATCCCTATATCATAATTCCTTGCCTCTTAGGCTCTAATCTTCTTTTGTGTCTTATGTGAGTTCTTTCATTTTTCGTTTTGCTCGGCCCTTCAATTCTGATCTCTCCTCTCTCTCACTCTCATTCTCTTCTTTCTCAAAGCTTTGTTTGTCCAGCTTAAAAAAAAAAAAAAATCAACCCCGGCCTTCCACCTATCCAACACACGACCTCCACTTGCTCGGCGTGGTCCGTGCTCGGCGTCTCTGGATCTAGGGGGACTAGATCTGTTCGCATCGGAAAGTTTCAACCACGTGACGGCGCCTGCTGTTGACCTCATTTCCTCCCTCCTCGATCTGTCACCATCGTTCTCCTCTTTCGGCTTTATTTTCACTGGATCTGTTGTTTTTTTTTAGGGGGGTCAAATTTGGATCTGTTGTTATCACTGCTTCTCATTGGCTTTGTTTCTCTCCATCTCTCTCTCTTGTAAACATCTTCAGTCTTCAATTGTTCTTTAAAAAAAAATACTCCGACCCCGGTTTCTATGGCAGACCAGACCAGTTTCGCGACCGGTTCGCCAGTTTCCGGTCCGGGTTTAATAACCTTGGTGTACATACATATATACAGTGGCGGAGCCAGGATTTTTTGTTTGTGTCCACACAATTAGTGGGGGGGAATTTGGGGGTTCGGGGGGAACGCCCCCGATTTTATTTTATTTTATTTCAAGGAAAGTTTTAAATGCATTAGAAAACAAAAGAATCAATAGATAATACATACACATATATATCTATTTCCATTCTTTTCTCAATTCAGCTACAACTACAAACAAAAATTCATGCTTACCTCTGACTAATAAGTAATACACACGTATATCTATTTCCATTCTAGGAGCTCTAGGTATAAAGGGGACCTGAAAACCATTACACCCATAATCTAGCCTCTTTTTCAACACCATAGTGCTCACATCCATAGCACATTAAATAACCATAAACGTCAACACGGCAGGCAGATCGTTGTCACTATCATAAAATTAAATAAATAAAGGTATTAAGTTAACTTTCACAGTGCTGCTAGTCTATGCATATAGCAAAAGCTAAGCCACTAGATGACACCAGTTGATAATAATCAGTGAGTCATTTCAACATACATAATGTCACACAACTACTGTGACAAAAAGTTGCAAGAGCTTCAAATTTGTTTATCCTAAACACAGAATCTGTCTCCCAACTAAATATATACAAATAAAAAAAATCCTAATTTAACAAACAAAAACTAAGGAGTTATCAAGACCTCCAATTTGATTTTCCTTGCTAGATCATCACATGACAGGATGCAAACACAGAGAGGCAAGAAGATGACTAATGGATTTTATATATGTACACACACTCATAGATATACATATATGTACATATATGTGTGTGTGTCAACACACACATATACACAGACACATATATATATAGATACACACACATTGTGTGTGTCTATATATGTATTAGCAAATTAACGTTAACTGATTGATAAATAAATTAAAATCTAATAATTTAAAAGTTTTACCAACTAGAAGATTCTATACATCACATATATATACTCAGTAAAAACCAAACACACTTGAGAGAATAAAATAGGATTACTTTAGAAAAAAAATTAACAAATTAAAATATTGTCCTAATTTCTAAATTTGACTGTTTGTTTGATTGACTCCGCACAGTAACCTCATCATCCATATTACTCTATTTCTCTGTCTTCCTCCCCACATCAGCTCCGTCCAGAGGGCAGAGGCATCTGGTCAGTGGTCACCAACACACATCGTTGTGTTGGGATTAACCAGAACACGCTCAGAGTAATCTCTACGTTGGGATTGTTCGTCAAACCATGTGACTTCGCAACCAGAGGACGCTTTACTTCAGTGAGTGTTGCTACAGCCTACAGCCATGGCAAGTATTGAGAAAACAAGTCCCACCCGTATGCGCTGCAGAGCGGTCATTCCTTGTGGGTTCTTGAGCAGCTCTCTAGTGATGGGGACGACGATTCACTGATTCAGTCGTAGACGGTGACCTTGAGAAGCATACTTCCGACGAAGAAAACGGTAAGGGAAGCCAGCAGGATCTGGAATGATTTTTCCATGTGGCGGTTCACCAACACATCATATTAACAACCAGAAACATGAAAACATCTGTATCTCGCAGGTCAATTACATTGCTGGTTTATTGATACTTTAATGACATTTTCACCTTAATAAAGCTATGAATCTAATTTCAGTTAGCACTCAATCGAAGATTCTAAATAAAAAGTCTGGTGAAGGTCAAGGAGACTTTTGGTTTCCTTGACATGGATTTTTCAGACGGTGGGGTTGAAGAAATCTTGGGCAGATACTTTTTTCCCCTTTATTTTTTTAATTGAATACACATAAGATAATTAATTGATAACTCAAAGTAATTTATTTATAAAAAGGATTGAATTGTGAAATGTAGAAAGATTAGGGATGAAGGGGCATAAGGGTAATTTGACCCAATTTCTAAGTCTCTTTTTGTTCTATATAACCATATTAATAATTTGTTAAGTTCAGTGACCTAATTTAAAATTTATGGAATTTAAGTGACTTTTAATTGGATTTTTCCTTTTAAAATTTATAGCATAAATTGGAAAACAAAAGGAAAAATTAAATATTTAAAAAACACATAATGATTACTGCCATTATATGAAGTTATGAACCATGAAGGAGATTATGGATCCAAGTTTGAGATAAGCATATGATGCTTGTAACTCACATATAATGCATGGCTTCATTTGTTTTACAAAGATCATGATTCACAAGCACACAGATCTCAATCCATTGTTCTATGGTTTGTTGATTTTTATTAAGCAGAAAATTAAATTTTACAGACACAACATGTCGAATACAGACCAAACTCATGCCAGTTTGTTGCGTTGCTTATCTTAGAATCCAATACAGACCACCAATTAAAACTAGCTATCATGTTTATTGGCAAAACTTTTGAATAAAAACGCATCTTATTATTACAGAATTTATTTCACCATCTTCTTTATTCTTCCTTCAAACACTTTGTTTTGCTGTAACATGCTCTTATTTTCTACATCTTATTTCACCATCACATTCTTTATTCTTCCTTCAAACACTTTGTATTGCTGTAACATGCTCTAATTTTCTACATCAATACTTGAATGATCCTGATATGGTTCCTTCCCTACGCCATTGGAGATGGGCCTTAAGCTTCTCATAATCAGGAAGGTTATCTTTTATGACAGGTATTTGCTTGAATCTGTGACGCCATGCTTGCAAGCGAGGCAATTTGTTTGCTTCCATCAGTTTTATTCCCACAATTTCCTCTAACCCTTCTAACCAGATTCCTAGAACTCCATATGATAAGTCCACCATAGAAATCTCGTTGCCTCCAAAGAAATTTTTGTCCCCTAGGCCTTGATTCTCCAACACTTTCAGAGTTTCAAGTGCTTTCTGGATAGCGTCTTCCTTGTCTTGATCATCTTTGAAAGCTTGGAAAAATGTCGAAATCACTAATTTGACCTGCAAAACCAGATTTTGAAAACAAAACTTAGAGGGTCTAGGGCTAACATGATATGATATGTATCCCATTGGATAAACTTGTTCATCTAGTGAGATTTAAATTAATTTAGCTGTTGAAATATGGTGATTCATCATGTTACTGTTGTTGCAAGCTTTATTTCCTAAGGAATAGAGGGTATGTTCAGATAGTGAAGAAGGAAGAGGAAGGAAAATCCTAATCATCCATTATTGTCAATCCAAACACACTGAGGAAAAATTTTCAGATTTAAACTAAAATCAATTCAAACAAATCCTCTGACCTATATTTCACTGTTGAGTACAATTGAGAGCTTAATATCTCTACGAAGATTCCACGAAATTGCCTAAATTTATTTACTTTTGATTATAAAAAGCTACAGAGAAAAACAATTACAGAAATCAACTCTGCTTTCAGCCAAGATCGAATTTATGAAATACAGAACATATAGTTGAAGAACAGAGATGGAGATAGAGTTACCACATCCTCAGCAAATTTAATCCAAAACCGAGCTACGGCCTTGTCATAGGTATCTTTTGGCAGCAAAGGAGTGTCTGGCCAGGTTTCTTCTATGTATTCAAGAATCACTGGGGACTCCACAATGACTTTGCCGCCATGGATAAGCACAGGAACTTTCTTGTAAACTGGATTGGATTGAAGAAGCAGGTCACTCTTGTTGACCTTGTCTTCTTCGATATACTCGTAGTTGATTCCTTTGAGCTTCAAAGTCCATATCACTCTGTGAGAATAAAGGCTAGTCCAAAATCCTAGTAGCTTCACATCTTCCATTGTTGGGTTGCAGGTTAGAGCTGTTAAGGAAGAGAATGGTTATTTAACAATGGATGGGGTAAGTTTAAGGGTGATGATTTCAGAGATTCTCATTGTCAACAGTGGCGGCTTTTTTTTAAGGATAATGATTTCAGAGATTGTAATTTTCAAAAGAGGCGGCTATTTTTGAAGGATGATGATTTCAGAGCTCTAATTGTCAACACTCAACATGGCAGCTCCCGCGTCTGAGAGCTTCGACCTTCGCGCGTCAGGGATCCGATAGTTTTGGAATAGAGAAAGGACGGGTCGTGATTATTTCCTCCATTCTAACGGCAATATATATATGATTGTTGGGTTTTACATTTTTTCTGCTATTATTAAACATGATGAAACCAAGTTATTTTAATTTTAAAAAATAGAAGTTTATTTACGTGTGAATTGATTTTTTTTATTTAAATACTACAATTTTCAAGTATGTATGTGTGTGTGTATATATATATCTTTGTATATATTAGGCAAATTGTATTATTTTAATTATAATTCGATCGAATTAAGCAACCACTAACTCTACAATCACTCATTATGTTACTTGTATCATTTTCATTAACTTATAAGAGAAGAGGAGTAAAAAATTGGGAATTAGATAATACTCGGTTTTTAATATAAGATATAATTATCTAATTTGATTAAATTAAGGAAGTTAGTTAATATAACATGTATTTTTTTTAAGACACCCTGTCATCTTTTTTAATTCTCTCTTCTCCTTAATTATTATTGAAGGGGCATCATCCATAAGAGTAAATTAGTAAAATGTTGATAAATATGAAAATTATTTCTTATATTTAAAATCAAGATTAACTTTTTAAAGATGTCTTATATATTCAGGGTCATCAGAGTAGAAAGAAAAAGAACTCCTTAGAAGGAGGAATATGAAATTCCAAAACATAAGAATGTAGTGACATTAGGCGAATAACACTTCATTCATAGTAAGTGACATCACACGACACATATTCATAATCTCTCACACAACATCTGCATAACATCCAGAAAACATGAAAACATAATCTGATTTATTAAAAAAGAAACAAGCAGCTTCTTTTATAAGAACAAGTAGCCTATTTGAGGTAGCTAGGCTGAAGCATTTGGTGTCTTTGAGATGAGGCTCTGCCTGAAGCCCTTCACGAAAAGAACCAGGTCTTCATAAGGTGGCAAATTATGTTTGATCACAGTATTTTGCTTGAAGCGTTGAACCCAGGCGTGTAAGCGAGGCAGGGTATTAGGTTCCACCACTTTGACACCCACACTTTCTTCCATGGCTTCAAGCCAATGAGGAATCCAACTTCCATAAATTATGTCCACCACTCCTATGCTGTCTCCCCCAAAAAACTCTTGATCCTTCAGAGCTTGATCTTCCACAATTTTCAGCACTTCTACCAACTCTGTTTTGCTCTTCTCTATGTTTTCTTCAGTGGACACGATAAATGAACGGAAAGCGTCGCCCTGTAACAAACATTAGTTCAAACTTAAAAGCCTGAAAATTAAGCAATCAAATGGAAAACATTTCTTTTCTGAGAATTTGAAGTGAGATTTACCTTATCTGCTGCAAAGCTGATCCAGAACCGAGATAAGGCTCTTTCATAAGCATCTTTGGGAAACAGGGGATTTTGCGGCCAGACTTCTTCAATATATTCAAGTATCACAGCAGACTCACAAATGGCTTTGTCGCCATGGAGAAGCACAGGGACTTTCTTGTGTACTGGATTGGACCTCAAAAGCAGCTCGCTCTTGTTTGAAAGGTCTTCTTGTATGTATTCATATTTCACTCCTTTTAGCTTCAGAGCCCATATTACCCTGTGAGCAAACGGACTCACCCAACATCCCAGTAACTTCACTTCATCCATGCCTAATACAAGAAAGGGATAATGGAGGAAGGTCTTGGGTGGGTTTTATATGTGTGTTTTGTAGTAGGAAAGTGCTACGAATATGTTAAATTTCAAATACTGTTGGATACAATGTATTGTTTGAAACAATTATAGATACCGTTAAATTGGAGTGTGATTTAAGCGCTTTTATGAGCCATTTATTTGAAGTTAGAATTGTCAAGAACGCGTAAAGGGCTAAAGGTCTACGCCAATGAAAACTACGAGAGAGAGGGAACAACCAATAAACTAGTTACGGAGTTATTTCATAATTGACTTTTGAGTCTTAAAAGACTGCTTCAACCTCTTCATTTATGTTTACCAATAACATCATGTTTCTGGTATCTTTCAAAAAGCATTCTTCGAATACACTAAAGAAATTATCAGTTGGACCGAGTCCAGATGAGATAGGATCATCACTAGTAAACTCAAGAAGTAAATATCCTTTCTGATCCCTGACAAAAAACACATACCCCATTTTAGTCCCTGACAAAAAACCTGACCATTATTCGTCCTTTTTATGGGACTAAAAATGAACTTTTGGAAATTTGTGAGGGATCAAAATGTCCACTAATCTACCCTTATTCGTCTTTTTTATGGACTAAAAAAGATCTTTTTTTTTTCAGGGACCAACATGGGGTCCGAGTTTTTTGTCGGGGACCAAAAATGATATTTACTCTAAACTCAATGACAGAAGACCCATATATACACACAATTAGTGTGTTTCAAGATAAGTCAACCAGAGTGGACGATTCAAAATGGCTTCAGATAGTTCTATTAACTCTAATAAAGGGGTAATTCCCATCAAACCAGGCTAATATATACTCTCTTTGGTCCTAATTATAGGAGTAAATTACCAGAATTTGGGGAGATTAAGGAAGGAAGTTAAATTAGTTAATTATGCTTATTTTCCAAAAATACCCCTCTGAAAATTAAAAATTACATAAGGTAAAATAGTAATTAACCTAACATACCAGAATCACGTTCGTCTGATGAGTGACTGAAAATGTTGTGGCCTGCTTGCTGCTACCTTTTTTGCTTTTAAAAATAAAAAATAAGGTAGAATCTCTCACTTGATAGAATATAAGTGTGTTGTAAATTAATTATCCTGGAAGAAGTATTAGTAGGGGTGATATGAGAAAAATATGACAAAAATTGCTCAAAATTATTTTATATAAAAAGTATAATTTAGGTGTATATGACATTAATGAGTTGCAAACATTATTTACTTTATAAAATATATAGGTGTATTATTAAATTATTATTGAGAAAGTATAAATAGGGGTATTATAGGAAAAAAATGACAAAGGTTAAAACTTGCTCTTATAATTAGGACCAAAACCAACTCTAAAATTTGCTCATATAATTAGGACCGGAGGGAGTAGTAATTAACAGTTATTACAAGAAGAAAACAAACAGGTTACCATCTAGCTCCGCAAAAGCAGTTTTTTACAAATTTAGGCAATTATGAACTTTTGAGATAGGACTGTTTCTCAAGCAACCATCTGTAATATGGTGTGACAACTTGAGTACAAAAGCTTTGGCTGCAAATCCGGTTCAACATGCAAGAAATAAACATATAGAAGTTGATATCATTTCATTAGAGATCTGGTTCTCTCAGGATTGATTGACATAAGATATATACCTTCTGCTCAACAAATAGAAGATTGCTTCACAAAGCCTTTGTCTCAATCTCAGTTTCAATTTTTTAGAAACAAACTCGGTCTGGTTGTGACACCCTCTCGTTTGAGGGGGAATGTTAGATTATAATAGCAATTAGTGTTCCATGATCAGGTTTAGTGTTCTGTATATTGTGGTCCCAATACCTCCAGGATTCCAGGAATTCTGTTAGTGTACTATGTCCTTTAGTGTATACGTGTCCCACTGTAATACGTTCTGTTATGATTGTGTAATCTGTAATATTTCCTCAGTATTGTATCATCTCCTCTATAAATACAAGAATGACGTTGGGCAATATGATTCACTGCCTCAGCATACAGAAACCTATCTGTCTATTACTGTTTTTTTTCTCTATTATCTATCTCCGACGAAGAAAACGGTGAGGGAAGCCAGCGGGATATGGAATGATTTTTGCATGTGGCGACTCACCAACACATATCAAACATTCTAGCCTACTTAAATTAGTTGTTCAGGTTTTACATTAGGGACTTATGGAGTATTATTTTCAATTTAGTTGTGATTGAATTGATGCGGTTAAACCACTAATAATTGAATCACTTGCTAACATTACCAGTACCATTTTCATGAACTTGATCAGATTTGGAAAAGAATTTGAATGAGAATAGAAAGGAAGGGAAGGCCTAGCAAGGAGGATATGAAATTCCAAAAGAATGAGAATCCCCAAACATGGGGCCGATAATATTACCTCCACTTCTTAATATAACGTCTCACATGCAGTACTTCACTCATAAATCATAATGAGTCACATCATCTCACATGCAGTACTTCACTCATAACGAGTCACATCACATGACACATGTTCATACTCTCCTACACAACATCTGTCTTAACAACCAGAAACATGAAAACATAAACCGAACAATAACTGACATAAAGAGCGTAGCTTATTTGATGCAGCTAGGCTGAAACATTTGGTGGTTGTGCCTGAAGTGCTTCATGTAAACAAGCATGTCTTGATAAGGTGGCAAATTATGGTTAATCACAGGAATTTGCTTGAATCGCTGAACCCAGGCGTGTAAGCGAGGCAGAGTATTGGGTTCCACCACTTTGACACCCACCATTTCTTCCATGGCTTCAAACCAATGAGGAATCCAACTTCCATAAATTATGTCCAACACTCCTATGTTGTCTCCCCCAAAGAACTCTTTATCCTTCAGAGCTTGCTCTTCCACAATTCTCAGCACTTGTACCATCTCTGTTTTGCTCTTCTCTCTGTTTTCTTCACTTGACAGGAAAAATGAATTAATCATACCCTGCAACAAAACATTAATTCAAACTTGAAAGCCTGAAAATTTGAAGAAATCAAATGGAAAATATTCTTTTTTTTTAGAATTTGACGTGAGATTTACCTTATCTGATGCAAACTTGATCCAGAACCGAGACAGGGCTCTTTCATGAACATCTTTGGGAAACAGGGGATTTTGCGGCCAGACTTGTTCAATATATTCAAGGATAACAGAGGACTCTGAGATGGCCTTGTCATCATGAAGAAGCACAGGGACTTTCTTGTGTACTGGATTTGACTTCAGAAGTAGCTCGTTCTTGTTTAAAAGGTCTTCTTCTATGTATTCATATTTCACTCCTTTTAGCTTCAGAGCCCATATTACCCTGTGAACATACGGACTCACCCAACATCCCACTAACTTCACTTCATCCATGGCTACTGCAAGAAAGGAACTATAGAGAAAGGTCTTGGGTTGGACACAATATATTGTTTGAAAAAATTATAGATAATGTTAAATAGGAGTTAATTAAGAGCTGATATGAGTCATCTCTTTGAAGTTTGAATTTTGATAAACGTGTAAAGGGACGTCATTGAAAACTATTGGAGAGCCCAAAAACCAATAAACTAGTCTTTCCATACTTGACCTGGTTTCAAATGCAGTTTTATAAATAAAAAAATAAAGTTGAAAAATCAAACATGTGAAGTTCTTTGCAAGACACCCAGAAAATGTTGGCATCTTGTGTATAATGACACTTGCCTCTAATTAGGTTTTTTAAAATAGGCTTCTTTAGGATTAGTATTCTTCGTCAATGTGTTTATTTCATTAGATAATTGGATAATTAGATCATTACACCTTTCTCCTTCCAACAACAGCCTACAGCCTTGGCTATTAAAACAGATTCTGTCTGGAAAAGGATTCGTTTCTGTTGTTTATTACTAGCATCGGATGATCTAAAAAGAATATTTAGAGTTAGAGATGTGATAATAAAGCCGGGAAAATTGGTGAAAGATAAATAAGTTTGTTGAATTTTAATAATTATAAAGGATTAATTTAAAATTTTGAAATGTTCGTATGTAACATCTCCATTTGTTTAAAGAATATTTATTAATTAATAAATGTATTAAATCATTTCAAAGAACATTTATTAATTAATAAATGTATTAAATCATTCATCAATATGTTTTATGCACATAGTTGAGCTTTCGGTCTTATCAAACCCAAACTCTTTAACCGAATCTTACTTAAGATTTATCAATTAACCCAAAATATACTAGAGTATGTCAAGTGAGTCCTAATATGGTAATATACAATAATCCAATATGTACCAAAAAGATGGAAGCATTTCGGTTAACAAAAGCAATTTAAGTTTCTAAAGCCTTCCCTCATAGACCAACGTGAGAACTATTACTTGAAAAATGTTTGTAATCATCAATCTAGCTCATTATAAATGTTAATATGTGTTCGTGAGATGCCAAGTGAAACATTTTATATAACAAGGTACTAGATATATAATTTACAAATTTACCAAATTACGAATTATGTAATACAATTTCTTTATCAAATTTCATATTATAAATTACGTATATAACATGCCAGGCAAAATATTGATGCCCTGACCATCCTTATCACCCCCACCCTTATTACCGTAACCCATGGGCTGTAACATAATAAGCTTAGTCTCTTTGACAAGACCGCACCAAGCCCTCCAATGATGAGGTATAACTTGGTCAAAGACTACAAAACTCATATCGGACCATAGGTTCCCTTTCTTTCGAATAGATAAATATGTCATTGTCCCAAAAGTTGACCCTTAACTCGACTAAAAGAAAAAGGTGATACCAAAAACCCTAAAAACGTCAAAGTCATCCACTGTGCAAGTGGTGGCATATCACGTGGTATTTATACATAATAACTCTCATCTCCTCTTCATATCTGTCACCACTCCACATCTATCTATATAAACAATCATAATCTTGGCTTGTATATACGAGTTCCAAATGAGATTTTTAAAATAATGCATCATTAAGATAACAATACTATTTCAATTCACGAAATTATAACAAAAGTGCATTATCCAAAACATATAATATCATAAATTTCTGTTTCAATAACCATTCAAAGTACTCATTGATATATTAAATCAGTATCCATATATTTTAATTTTCATAATCATTTTACAAAATACTCACAAACAACACATTAACATATAACAAGTGAAAAATGGTTACTTCAAGTTATTGACATAAGAACTAAGCGTGAGAGAAATCAAGTTCACTCTAAAAATAATAAATATATAATTATACGTTAATAGATTAACCAAAAATATCAACTAATACAATAATAATTAATTAATTTAATTATGATTGGCTCACTTTATTACTTAGAAAAATGACAACTTATCTATTCTTCAAATCATCATTACAATCTCATTTCCTTTCTTCATAAATTATTTCTCATTGATTATGATCAAAATATCACCATATCTTCAATTTAACCTCCAATAAATTATAAATGAATTATAAATTCAGATATAAGAGACCTATTATTACAAACCTCAATTTTCAACCTAATACCAAATTTTATAAGTATAACCTAATTTATTAAGCAAATATTCAAATCTCCACTTAATAAAAATCATATAAAACTTTAATTTAAATTCCAAATCCCAACTCATAATTTCATATACTCCAAGATTTAGCAAATCCTAACAATTTAAACTGACAATAATACCTCTAGTAATTCAAATAAATGCCTTAAACCCCCCATTTAATCAGTAAAAACATCATATAAGACAAATTGTAAGTTCCTTTAAATAGAAAATTAAATTTAAATTCCTACAACAATTCACTGACAAATTTAAACCGATTAAAATTATCTATTAATTATGTTCTATATATATACAGTTATCTATTATCAAAACTAAAAACTTTACTAAAATTCTAACCCCAAATTTTTTATTAATCAATACTATATTACTCTCACTAGATGGTAATAATACTTAACTTTCGTGAAGAAAGTTTGCTGAAAAAAATTAATTTAACTATCTAAATAATCTTATAAAATAAATAATTTACTTTAAAAATTCAAATAAATCACCTTTTTTTTTGTCAATTCTTTCTTTCTTTCCTGATCTCAATCTCACCCTCGCCCTTCACACGCACACCACGACCCACCCATGCATATTTAGGGGAGGGAGACTTCTTTTCTTCCTCTTCCTCTTCTACAGTTGTCCTTTTATTTTTTTATTTTTTTTTCGACAGGAGAAATTATCACAAAAGACCCAACTATTCTTTTTTTTTTTTTCAACAACAACATCAATAATAAAATATTATTTCCACATCCTTATTCCACTAATTTCTTTTACTATCATAAGTGATATTGTATATAAAAACCTTTATTTCGATAATTACATAATAAATTCATATATCATGATTAATTATTTTTTCTTACTTTTAATTAAATCCTAATATAAAAATTAGGATGTTACATTGCAACATTTGAGAAATTACCTAAACACCCTAAGTTTTTATTTTAATAAAAAATTCTCAACACCCTTGCTGATCGTTGGCCGCTAGAGCTTTGATGCCGATGACCAGCGACAGGAGCGGTCACCAAAGAACCAGTGACCTTGCCGGCGACCGACTGCTAGAGCTCTGGCGCTGATGACTGGTGATTGGAGCTCTGACAACCTAATATTTTTTTTTTTGAATTTCTCAAGTAAAAGTTTTCAATATGCTTCAATTATTAATAGTGATACTAAAGTTGTTAGGAATATTCAACAAATCTCATTTATAACTTTAGTGTCATTATTAACAACTCAAGTATCAATATTGACGACTTTTGCTTAAAAAATATATATATATAAATTGTCGAAGCTCTGATGAAAGGTATTAGAAAATATTCAACAAATACCTTATTTACAAATTTAGTATCACTGTTAACAGCTCAACTATCAATATTGATGACTCTTGCTTGAGAAATTAAAAAACTATATATTAGGCCACCGCTTACAACTTTAATGTCACTATTAATAATTCAAGTATCTATATCAACAACCATTACTTGAGAAATTCAAAAATATATATATTAGGCCGCCATCAAGGTCACTAGAGCTCCAATGACCACCGCTGCCAGGGGTTACTAGCGCAAGAGCTCTGGCGGGCAGTAAGGAGGTTGTGGATTTTTTTATTAAAATAAAAACTAAAGGTATTTAAGTAGTTTCTTAAATTTTGTAACATTTCAAAATTTCAAAACCAGTTTCTTTAGTATTATAGAAATTTAACATACTTATCTGTCTTCTACCAATTTCAATGGTATTTTTCTGTCTTTTTTCCAAAAGAAAATACTGTGTGAATCCCTTGACCATTCTTCTGGTTCGGACAAACAAGAGTTTTTGTTGGGTTTACTTTTTTTTTTTGGATTAATGAACTGATATTCATAACTACAAGCAACCAATTTGTCTGGTTCGTAGGAATGTAGGCTTACAATGGGAAAACCTCTCAATTTTCAGGTAATTATCTTGGTTGTATATCCAGAACTCAAATATATGAATATTTTCCATATTTTAATAAAATTTCACTGTTTTAATTATGATTGAATTGATAGGGTTAAACTATTAACTCTTAAACCACTCCATGATATTACGACCGTATCATTCTCATTGACTTGATTAGGGGAGAGGAGGAAAATATGGGGATGAAATAATAGAAACGAAGGGAAGTCCTATGAAATTCTAAAAGAATGAGAATCTCTCCAAACACAACACAAATAAATACTTCATCCATGATAAGTGACGTCATGTGACACATATTCATGACCTCCTATCAAGAGATCATGAATATATGTCACGTGATGTTTTAAGGATTTGAACTGTAACCTCTTAATCACATAACACCGTTACAAACAACACAGCAGATAAAAGAAAGGTTGAGGTAGCTAGGCTGAAACATTTGGTGGTTTTGAGATTAGATTCTGCCTCAGACGCTTCATGTGAAGAAGCAAGTCTTGATAAGGTGGCAGATTATAATTGATCACAGGAATTTGCTTGAAGCGCTGAGCCCAGGCGTGTAAGCGAGGCAGAGTGTTGGGTTCCAACACTTTGACACCCACACTTTCTTGCACAGCTTCAAGACAATGAGGAATGGTTCCATAAATTATGTCCAACATTCTTATCTTGTCTCCCCCCAAAAAAACTTTATCTTTCAGAGCTTGTTCTTCCACAATTTTCAGCACTTGAACCACCTCTGTTCTGCTCTTCTCTCTGTTTTCTTCAGTGGACACATAAAAAGAATGGACAATAATGCCCCGCAATAAAATTAATCAAATAAATATTCAAACCTGAAAGCCTAAAGGAAACAATTTGAACTGAGATTTAACTTATCTGATCTAAACTTGATCCAGAACCGAGACAAGGCTCTTTCGTGAGCATTTTTGGGAAACAGGGGATTGTGCGGCCGGACTTGTTCAATATATTCAAGGATAACAGAGGACTCGGAGATGGGCTTGTCTCCGTGAAGAAGCAAAGGGACTTTCTTGTGCACTGGATTTGACTCGAAAAGAAGCTCGCTTTTGTTTGAAAGGTCTTGTTCTATGTATTCATATTTCACTCCTTTTAGCTCCAGAGCCCATATTACCCTGTGAACAAATGGACTTGCCCAAAATCCCAGTAACTTCACTTCATGGTCATCCATGGTTAATACAGAGAAAGGTCTTGGGTGGGTTTATATATAAGTGTACTTATAGCAGGAAAATTCTATGAGAAATTTGAATATACTAAAGGTCATGATTAATAAATATATAACTTGTGAAGTAGGAGAGAATTAAGAGCTGGTATGAGTCATCTCTTTGAAGTTTGAATTTTAGAAAAGGTGTAAAGGACTACGTAATTGAAAACTATGAGAAAGGGCGAAAACCAATAAGCTAGTCATTTTCATAATTGACTTGTTTTCAAATGCAGTTTCATAAAACTAAAGTTGAGAAACCAAATATGTGGGGTTCTCTTTTTGGAAGAGAGACACCAAGAAAATGTTGGCATCTTGTGTCTAATGACATCTTGAAAATAAGTGTGGCAAAAGCATGCACTCTATGCTTAGTTGCTTTGAGGGAGATCACAGTTTTAATTTTAAATGATATCTGCATCTGTTTTGGTTTTTTAAAAATATGCTTCTTTGTGAATTAGTATTCTTCATGGATGTGTTTATTTCCTATTATTGGTGTGATGATAACTTAATAAATCATGATTTTTCACTAAATTTTTATAGTTAATGCGAGAGAAGAAACTGCAACTAGGTTTGTTTGGCATCACGGTGGGGCGTGTAAACTGACTTTTTTCACTTAAGCTGCTTCGTGGCTTTCATTTATGTTTAACACACCGTTTACAATAATTCACTTTTGACCCCAACTCAATTTAAAAGTGAAGCAACTTTTTGTTGTTTTTGCTTCACCTTACATTAATAAAACTGTTATACAACATTAAATGCATTTTAATATTTTTGACCTACTCTTTCTTTTTCTTTTTCTTTTGTCAAGTCTGTGTGCTCAAAAAAGGAAAATCTCTATCTGAAATTCTTTTCCTACAAGTACAAAATTGAAGGCAAAGAGAAAGAGAAGCTATTCCTAAATATGACTAAAAAATTGATTATCATTTCACACGCACATTCAACCTTCTAAGCCAGATTGAATGAATAATCATATGGAACACATCATATCTCTTTGGAGGATAGTTCACTATAAAATGTCTTTGAACCTTCTTAACATTCTCTTGCATTCTCAAATACTGTTCATGAGAAATACCCATCAAGATTTCCTTAAGCCTTGGGATTTCACTCACTGAGACCTGAACAGAGAAGGAATCCCAATTCAGAACATCACTGAAAGGAAGAACGTAATGCTGTGAGATTATGACAGGCACACATTCTGCATAAATGGCCTCAACAATCCTTGGACTTGCCACTTCATACCCACTAGGGCAAAGACAGTACTTGCTCTGTTTCATTGCTTCTTCATATGAAAATTCTTCTGGAAGTGTCTCATAAACTAGCACATCTTTGTCTTTCTTGTCCTTCCAATGATGGAAAAGTGAAGGTCTGATTCTTCCATGCATTTTTCCAGCAAAAAAGGCCAAGATTGTTCTGTTCCATGGAGGGTAGCCTCCAAGAAGACCTGTTGTTTCCCCTGTTTTGAGGTTGATTTCTGGAAATGATGCATCTTTCTTGGGGTTGAAATGCTCAGAGATGTTTGCATTGCAGAGCACTCTAATTGCAATGAAATATAGTTCCTTCACATACCATGTTGATCTTGGCCCCTATGCACATGAACAACCATTTAAACTACTACAATACTACGCGCTCAGGTCCTTGATATAAGATATATTTAAAGAGTTGATCTTAGTCTTAAATATAAAACATGTTTTTCATATTTTTTCAATCTTTTCATAATTTACCCCTGTCGATATTCCCTAAAAAATAATCAAGAAAGAGAGGGAAAGAGGGTATTAAGGAATATGACTAAGTTGTTTTAGAAAATACATGTCATATTAACTAACTTCCTTAATCTAATTAAATTAGATAAATATATTTTATATTAAGGACCGAAGAGAGTATATGTGATGCTCTTAAGATTTTTGAGAAAGAGATGAGAAAGAAATATGGAAAATCAGTGTGAAGTCCCGAAAAATAATGTAATTACCAAAAAGTCTTAATAACAAGTGAGCAAGATAGACTAGTTATCATTTCTTGCTCACTTGTTAAAGAAATTTTTGTTTATTATATTCTTTTCTTGGGACCTCAAGTGATTTTCACAAGAAATAAAGAAAGAATACCCAGTCATGACAGGAAAGCATGAAATGGTCAGCTCCATAACTTCTATTCCAATAAGGGTATTTATGGGATATAATTTGGACATAATCTCCAATAGTTCTGCCAAGAACAGCTTTGTCTCGGATCACTGGATGAAACAGGTGTCGAATGATCATCACAACACTGAAGGGAAGAAAGAAGACATGTGCTTCATCTGGATTTTGAGTCTGAAACTGTTTATTGATCTCCATAGAGTTTATGAAAACTCCTTCCATGGAGTATATGTTCTTGCAGGGACCATAGTGAAATAATGGAGGCTCTCCTTCTTGGTACACATAGATTTTGAACAGCTTCTCCATTAACAGGTAACTCCTACACAGTTTAATTATCAAATAATCTAAACCAGTTGAGAACATTTTACCCATAGAATTCAAAAGAAACTAATCATGATGCATGAGCAATGCTACTTTAACATACTTATTCTCTAAGGCATTAAACTTTTTCTTTTTGGTAGGATCCAGGTGGTATTCCTCAGAAGATAGTTAGAGACTAATCCTCTCTGAGGTATGGAGATGACCAAAGTGGGTTTTGTCTCACCCAACAAAATCTTTTCCATGCATATGGCTTGGTTCAAACCATATCATGTTTAAGGCATTAATTTAAGTACACTTCTATGCAAGTCCTTTTTCTGTTTTGAATGGTATTGACACCAAGATTTCTGTGTAGTATGAATTATTATATCCTAAAACTACGACTTTCTCTGTTCCTCTATTTTCTTTCTTTTCCTTGAAAGAAGAAAGCTTCTTTTCGTTTTTCTTTGTAGTTAAGACATATACCTGAGGATTTCTTTTCGAGATTTTCATCAAATTAATCAATATATACACACGCAGTTAACCGTACCTATGAAAAGCAGAGGCTTTTCTGTAAATGTTTCCTTGCGGAACATAATATGAATCTTGAAGTGCTTCAGTGTCGTTAGGCCAAGAATTCATGGCTTCTCTTATCAAAGCTCTAACTGTGGCAAGCTCACCTTCAAGCCTCTCCAGTTTTCTATCTCCTTCCTCTGTTCTTTTCTCCACATACTGATTCTCAGTACTCTCTTTAGGATTCTGCAGAAAAACACACACAAAAATCTTAATAATAACAAATTTCAAGAAAACAAGAAAGAAATAACGAAACAAGAAAAGGCTATATATAATATATATATACATACATACAGTGTGTAAGGGAGAAGGCAATGGAGAAAGATGTGAAGAAGCAGAGAGATGGAAACGAGAGACAAAGCCGTGTGAATAATCAAGAGCAGAAAATGCAACAAGGGCGGCGAAGGCAAAGAGAAGAAGAGAAGAGCGCAATTTGTTGAACGTCCACATTCTCATCAAAGAAGCAAGAAGAAGAAGTAATATTGTTGTGACGCCAACTTGTTACACTGTGGGTGGCTTCAGTTACATGTGGTAATAAAGTTATAATTATTAGGGACTGCACCACCTCGTATCGTGTGACCTCTCTGCCATTGAAAACGAAATAACATTTCAGCATCAACAACAACTTCTTACAATAAACCAAACACAAACAAATACACATGTTGTTAGGCTCAGACGTTTTCATAGTTTGACCAAACAAAGAAATGAGAACGAGGGTTTTAGATTCTGATAAGAACTGAAATAAGATTAGTGTTAGAATCAGTCACTTTGAGCATATACTCACTCTAGTACTTGATATATGACATATTTTAGGAGTTGATATTGCCTAAATATAAAACATATTTTTCATATTTGTTAATTTTTTTCTAATTTACCCATGTTAATGCTTCATTAATAATAATTACAGAGGAGAGAGAATGAGAGAATCAAGGAAGACGAATAAAGTATTTTAGAAAATACATGTCATTCTTTAGTCCTGATTAAGGAAGAAATAATGAAGAATACAAGGCCAACCAAAATCTTTTCATTATGAGGTCTAATGAAAGAATGTAATCATCAAAAAATCCCAATAATATATAAGTGGTAACATAAAACTAACGTCATTTTCTATACTACAACTTGTCATAACATGTTATTCACTTGTTATAGGATTTTTGTTGTTGTTACATTCCTTTTTTAGGAATGTTAAGAATAATTAGGATATGATTATGTAATGACTGTGTATAGAATAGTCTAGAACTTTACAACTGTAATGCTCACTGTAATATTCTTTCAGATCTTCCTTACAATTCTGTTATGCATTTCCTACATATGTAATCACTATATTGGTTGACTGATCCTATATATACAATTGCTCATACGCCTCCAAAGATATTGAGGCTATTGAGATTCTTACCTGATTTGTGTATCTGGTCCTGTGCTTAGATTTCTATCTTGGTATCAAAGCTACGGATTTCTTCCTTCGTCTTCGTCATGTCTGAAACGTCTCAGTCCTCTCACAGTATCTCACAATCCCAGTCCTCTGTTTCCCCAACGAGCATCACTGTGACCAATGTTTCCAAAATGAACCCTTTATTTAATTGCTTCAACCAAATCAACTCGGTCAAGTTGGACCGAGGCAATTTTTTACTCTGGGAATCCATTGTCTTACCTCTTATAGAAGGTAATCGTCTTGAAAAACACATTGATAGCCACTTCGTACCACCCCCTTGTCTCATCTCAAATGGAGCTGTGATGAAATCAAACCCTGAGTTCGAAGATTGGCATGCCACCGATCGATTTCTGGTTGGCGGGCTTCGTAATACTATGAGCATTGAAATTGGAGCTAGATCTCTCGTTGGTGCAACGATATCTGGACTGAAGCCAGATCTCCCGTTGGTGCAACCACTAAGGCCAGAGTTATGGTCTACAAATCAGAGCTGCACCGTACCCGAAAAGGAGGAATGAAGATGGCTGACTTTCTCAACAAAATGAAATCCACTACTGACTAGTTAACGCTCGATGGTGCCCTTGTTCCTTCCGACGAGCTTATAATCCATATGCTAAATGGTTTAGACGCTGAGTATAATGCAATAGTTGTCAAGTTGATTGATCAAACTCATCTCTCATGGATTGAGGTTCAGGCTCACTTACTTGCATTTAAAAGCCGCCTTGAACAACTCACCCAGTTTGCTAATCTTTCCATTGATCCAATTGCCAATTTTGTTCAACATGGTGGTGGTTCTAATTCTCGTCCAACCTCCTGGTCTGATTCCTCTCAGCAATCCAGCCCCTGGCATGGTGGTCGAGGTTCACGGGGTTCTCCTCGTGGACGAGAACATGGTGAAGGACGCTCTAATCGTGGTCGTGGCCGTAGTCATTTGTTCTGTAACTACTGTAAGTGTTCTGGACATGATATCTCCAAATGTTTTTATTTGAATGATGATGGTCAGGTTAACTATGCTCCTGCTGGGAGTGTTGCGGATCCATCATGGTATATGGATAGCGGAGCCAATTATCATGTTACTCACTCTTCAGATTTTGTTGACCACGCCTCTACTGTTGGTAAGTGTTATATTTGCACTTGCACTGGTGAATCCACGTCTGTTCAGTCTATTGGTTCCAAGAAATTGTCTCCTAATCTTCAACTTAGTAATGTTTTGGTTGTTCCATCTTCCACTAAGCAGCTGCTTAGCGTTTCTCAGTTGGTTCATAATAACTCTGTTTCTATTGTGTTTAATGATGATGATTGTTATGTGAAAGATCGACTGACCGGACGCCTCTTGATGCAAGGGAAAGAAAAACAGGGGCTGTACCCAATGTCCTGTAATGAAGTTCAAGGCCATCGTATTCCTCATCCTACTCAAGTTTACCTTGCGTCTGTTTCAGTTCCTAATGATTTTTCTTTATGGCATAGGAAATTAGGCCATCCTGGCAAACATGTTTTTAGTCAAATTTTAAATAAATGTAATGTTAAGCTTAAGAGTTCTGAGCATGATTTCTATGAAGCATGTCAACTTGGCAAGTCTAAATTTCAATCATTTTCGCATTCAACGTCTCAGGCTTTAGCACCACTTGATCTTGTACACACTGATCTTTGGGGACTTCCCCTGTTCAATCAACTTCTAGCCACCGTTTCTATATACACTTTGTTGATGATTATAGCCGTTATACATGGTTTTATCCTCTAAAGCATAAAGGCGAGGTTGTTACTACATTTAACCATTTTCGCACTCTTGTTGAGAATCAGTTTCATGCTAAAATCAAAGCACTCCAATGTGATATAGGTACTAAATTTAAACCTTTTACTCCAATTGCTAATTCTCATGGGATTCAAATGAGGTACACTTGTCCTTACACTTCCCAGCAAAATGGGAGAGCCAAGCGTAAACATCGGCATATAGTTGAGACTGGATTGACGTTGCTTGCACAGGCTAAAATGCCTCTTCACAAAACAGCTACATATCTTATTAATCGAATGCCTACTCCGATGCTTCAGGATTCTACTCCCCTGTTTCGACTTCACAAACATATCCTGATTATTCAGCTCTCCAACCTTTTGGTTGCGCGTGTTATCCGTGTTTGAAGCCATACAACAATCACAAGTTCTCATTTCACAGTCAATAGTGTGTATTTCTTGGCTATGCGTCTCATCATAAGGGATTTAAATGCTTGAGTTCATCTGGTCGTATATATGTATCTCGGCATGTTGTTTTCAATTCATCTGTGTTTCCCTTTGCTAATGGTTTCCTTCACAGGCAAACAAGCTGTAATGATGTTACTATGGTGCCAATGCTCATTGACTCTTCCACATCAAATTCGGTTATGTCTCAATCTTCATCTGTGTTTCAGTACCTGATAATACCATCACGTCTCCAGCAATGTCCTCTGTGCCTAGTATGCCTTCTCGGAATTCTAATTCTTCTCAGAGTTCATCATAGGCTCCCAGTCTGTTGCAGGCTCTAAGTCCAGTTGAGTCCATTTCATCGTCTATATCTCCATCATCTAGCCCAGTTATGCCATCAGAATCCAATGCTCATCCGATGGTCACTCGGGCCAAGAGTGGCACACGTAAGCCCAAATACCCATTTGTTGGGCTTTTAACTTCTGAAGATTCTCTTTCCTTAAAACGTATCGCAGAGCCTATGATAGTCACAGAAGCACTTTCCTCTTCCGATTGGCGAGCTACTATGGCGGATGAGTTTGGTGCTTTCGAGAGAAATCGAACATGGCGACTTGTTCCGTTCACCGGAACTTAGCGAGTCATCGATTGCAAGTGGGCATTTCGCAACAAATTTAACCCTGATGGGTCGCTCCACAAACGCAAGGCTCGCCTTGTGGCAAAAGGCTTTCAATAGTCTCCTGGTATTGATTATCATGAAAAATTCAGCCCGGTAGTCAAGGCCACAACGATTCGAACTGTATTAACTATTGCCACTACTTTTGATTGGGATATTCGACAACTAGATATCAATAACACTTTCCTAAATGGATTTCTCAGCGAAGATGTCTTTATGTGTCAGCCGGAGGGATTCGTTGATAAAGCTCGACCCACTCATGTGTGCAAGTTGGATAAAGCTCTGTATGGACTCAAGCAGGCTCCACGTGCCTGGTATGTTCGTTTAAGACTTACTTTACTTCAGTGGGGATTTAAAAATGCAAGAAGCGATATCTCTCTATTTGTGTTGCAACGAAATGGTCTGTTTGTTTATGTCTTGATTTATGTTGATGATATCTTGGTTACTGGTAATGATTGCTCATATCTTAATATGTTTGTTAAAAATTTGAATGATCACTTTTCTCTCAAAGATCTTGGATCTGTTCATTACTTTCTGGGTATTGAGTTCTTTCGAGACTCATCTGGTCTTTATCTGAACCAAGGCAAATATGCTCTTGATTTGCTCCGAAAATTTGGAATGTTAGATACAACTCCTATGCCTACTCTTATGGTCTTTGGACAACATTTCTCTATTCATGATGGTAACCCATTACCTAATCCAACTATCTATCGACAAGCCATTGGTGCGCTACAGTATCTTACAACAACTAGACCTGATATAGTTTTCTCAGTAAACAAGTTGAGTCAATTTTTATCTAATCCCACTGATGTTCATTTTAAGGCTGTCAAACGTTTGTTACGATACATTAAAGGCACATTTCAATATAGTCTTCATATTAAACCATCTCCTGGTCTAAATCTCACTGGCTTCTCAGATGCTGACTAGGCCACCCGTGTTGATGATCGTAAATCCACCTCTGGTATTGGGGTTTATCTTGGATGTACCTTGGTTTCTTGGTCTTCTCGAAAACAAAGAGTAGTTTCTCGATCTAGTGCTGAGTCAGAGTATCGTTCCTTAGCTGATTCATCCTCTGAGATTGCTTGGTTGTGTTCACTTCTGTTTGAACTAGGTCTTAAATGCAAAAAAAATTCCTGTAATTTGGTGTGACAATATTAGTGTAAGGCACTAGCTTCTAATCCTGTGCAACATGCTTGATCTAAACACATAGAACTTGATGTTCATCATTTTGTTTGTGATAAAGTTCTAGCTAAACAATTGGATTTCGATATGTTCCTTCTTCACATCAAACCGCTGATGGCTTTACAAAGGCTTTGGCACATCCTCAATTTTCAGTTTTTCGAAACAAGCTTGGATTGGTTGTCACCCCTTCTCGCTTGAGGGGGAATGTTAAAAATAATTAGGATATGATTATGTAATGATTGTGTATAAAATAGTCTAGAACCTTACAGCTGTAATGCTCACTGTAATATTCTTTCAGATCTTCCTTACAATTCTGTTATGTATTTCCTACATGTGTAATCACTATATTGGTTGATTGATCCTATATATACAATTGCTCATACGCCTCCAGAGATATTGAGGCTACTGAGATTCTTATCTGATTTGTGTATCCGGTCCTGTGCTAAGATTTCTATCTAGGAAGCTAGAAAAAATCATCAACCTCGTATGAACAAAGTATTTGTACAATTTTGAGTTAGTAAATTAATCCTTAAAATATTGCCGTGGATTGTGAATTAATTAGTTGATGTGTGGTTAAAATGATTTGGATACCACATGGTAATAGTGATATTTTAATGTGTAGGAGTAAAGATCATAAGAACATAAAGATCAGTGAACAATCTAAAGCTTTTAGTAAGCTTTGGATGACATCTTTAATTTTCACATAACTTAGATGCATTCATTGATGATTGTATGACAAAAGATAGGAGAAGTTGAATACTTCTCAAAATTAGTGAACTGTCCTCTGTCGGTAGCTCTGCCATTAAAGAGAGCACTGAAAATAATACTTCAAAAAACCTTCAAAATTCTTAATAGAAACAATCAAATACCTTGTCAGCGTTTCAAGTGTGTAATAAATGTTTCAAGATATGAGTCATTCTTTTGAAATCCTGTTCGTCATTCCTGAAGACAAGTCACATATCAATCTATAAAAAAAATTAGAACATAACTGAACATGTGAAACAGAGTAAAGTCATTTATGAAAAGAAAAACTTCAAATAACAAAACAGAGACAACACAAACCTGGTCATAGCGGAAGAAGAGACCTATAGAAAAGAAAAAGGATGGATGATATAGACATAAAACAGACACAGTAGTTGAAGAATAAATCAATACAAGAGGAAGGAGAAGAATAAGAGATAATCACAGGAAAAGATCAAAGTTAACTCTATAAATAGGCAACAATTTGGGCAGTGGCTTGAAAAATGGCACATTTTTTTCCTTCAAATTTCCTTATTTGGCATTTGACTAGTGCTCAATCAGATTAATGGCAAAAAAATGTCATCTTTCAAAAAAATTGGATGAGATATTAAACAGGTATGAAAAATAAAAAAGACTAAATTTACAAATTTATAAAATTAATATATTAAACTTGCAAAATTATATATAAATATACAATTATTTTCTCTATTATTGTGGGTGAAATCTGCAAAGAACTTTTTTTCTTTCCCGGTTTCTCTCGATATCCTTTCGCCTACAAAAAGTAAGTTTAGGAGGTAATATCTCTTAAGACTGTTAGAAAAAACTGCAATTAAAAAAAAATATTTGTCTCAAATCACATCTAAGAACACTATCCTTAAAAGATACTCCGCAACTTCCTTAATAAAATAGGATAGATTTATGAACCTCATTGTTGATTCATAAATCAACATAAATTCCTTAATTTATAAGAACTTTTCAAAACATATCTCTTTATTCCAACAATATTTGAAAGAACTCTTTATTTGACACAACTTTATACAATATTTATAACAATGACTAATTTATATATGTGAAGAAATAAAACTATCTATATATGATATAAAAACCCCGATAATATTCCATTTACATGGGACTAGTAATGACTAAAATGTAATAAACTATATATGTGGTAGTTAGCAATTCAAACCCCGGTGACAAAATACGCACCTACACTTCTTTTGTAATTGCAGGAATTATAGCGCATAAACTCTTAACAACCAAGTATGAAATCACCAAAAGAAGGTTCCATTTTTTCAGATCACATAGAATGCTCCAGACTCTCTGACCTCATGTGTGCATGACAATGAACTTAAGTCTGGCTTTTATACTATTTTGTTGATAGGGTATACTTTTTAATTTAAATGATTTTAGTTAGTTACTACTTTGAATTTGATTAATTGTAATCTGTATGATGACATTATGCTTTGAAATTGAAATTTGCGCATGGAGTCCTAATCTTGGGAAGGATAAGGAAAAATGAGGAAGGAGGACCAAAAAGAAAAATTAATTGAAAACATTTTTTGCAATTTCTCTCCTTTTTTTTATTTACTTTATCCATAAAAGTTGAATTTCTGTCAAACAAGCCATAAGCATGTAAGACCACAGCATTCCATTAGATTCTTTCTTACAGTAAACACTTGGTCCTCCCAAACAAGCCATAAGAATGTCTTACATCGTCAAATACTTACCCCACTTGCAATGGGGGCGAGGTGATACCATAAACACAGATCAAATTCAAAATGTATGTTGTAAAGGGTTCAGATTGTTCAAATCATGCTTAAGGTTCAAATCTCCATGCCATCATATACTGAAATAAGAATTTGACGTCATAGCATTCTGAAAAGCAATTACAAGAATTCCAGATACATTATTGGATTGGATTTAGTGACAGAAACACAAGTAGCATGTAGAAAACAGCATCCCATAGACGAAATCTAGATGGTGATGCGTTGAAACATTTTCACCATACTTCAGGACGCAGCTCGCCGCTTGATGGGGGCACCCATCTCCCGGAGTTATACACACTTTCACCAACTTTCCAACCAGGCACATCCTTCATTACTTCTGCCTCATATTCAAGATATTTTTTCCACTCCCTTACAAATCTAGAGAAATACAGCAGACAAATCTTTAATGCCCAACATAACAATTTTTTCTTCATCCATAGATCATCCTCATACAAAGAAACATTTCACATACCTTTCATCCTCTTCAGCTTGGAGGACAGGCAGTATAGAACAGCGAGCTGCAAGTTTTTCCTCTTTTATTGCCCTAGAAATTAAAATGTTTAGATAAATCAGTTTTAAGCCAAAAAGGGGGGGGGGGGGGCAGTGTTTTCACGCTCAACCTCCCTGATAATCATATGGTAAATGCATGAACTAAGAATTTTAGAGTGGAATGAACTATAATAATCTAGCAGCTAAAACTAAAGGAAACAGAATGTTTCATGTCAACATTCATGTTTCTTGGATTAAATGTGCAACTTCCAAATTTAAAAGGAACATTAGTTAGATTTTAAGAGAACTTAAAGTTCTTCAGATAGTACACATTTTTGACAGTCACAGCAACTATGTAAGAGCTTAAGGTTTTTCTTTTAAAAGTACTTAACAGCTTTTAATAGTAAAATGCTCAAGGAGAAGCGTCCTCAAACTAGAGGAAACAGAATGTTTCATGTCAACATTCATGTTTCTAGGATTAAATGTGTAACTTCCAAATTTAAAAGGAATATTAGTTAGATTTTAAGAGAACATAAAGTTCTTCAAATAGTACACTTTTTTGACAGTCATAGCAACTATGTAAGAACTTAAGGTTTTTCTTTTAAAAGTACCTAACAGCTTGTAAAAGTAAAATGCTCAAGGAGAAGCGTCCTCAAAAAAAATGTAGCTTCATTATTGGTAAAAAGATAGCCAACAGCTTAAACCACAGCATGCGCTAATAAATCTTAAGAAAGTTCCAGACTAAAAATAATTTTCCCAAACTAATCATGTCCTAAAATCCAAACAGTTTAAACCTTATGAGGAAAATGTGTCACACGTAACTACAAAACATTAAAGAGATGCCCAATAAAGAATATGCTTAAAGCCACAGCATACTCAAATAAATCTTATGAAAGTTCATACAAGCCATCAGAGCCTCATGCATATCCAACATCAGAATAAATATACCATGGTAGTACCGTTCTGACAAAGCTTCAAAGTCTGTGAATGAAGATAAGATTTTCATTGTTTCCATCTTTTATATTCATCTTTATTCATTTCATCGCAAATTCTAAATGGTTTCTACTCATTTCCGCCTATTTCTAAACTCTCATCTTAAATCCTATGCATCACTATTGAACCAGACCCAACGTCTCTACATCAAAAGCAGTTTTGCAGAAAGATGCCACGTAATTTTATGATCATCCTTTATCTTGTCATTTAGCATCAGATGTCTGATGTCTCCTATACGCCAACTATCTAACCTTCAAGCATTTCGCAGACATATTTCACACTGTTAAAATTGACGAAAATCCAGTCTTCCCATATATCAAATTCCATTACAAGGATAACAAGAACCTGACTAAACAAATTTCTAATTTCAAAGAACAAAAGAAAGGGAATCCTCGATGGACTGATCGCATAAAAATGCAATAAGACACCCACATTTGCAGAACTCGTATCTAGTGAGCGGACAAAAACCATTACCTCAACCGTAATTAACCAACAAAGTCTAATATAAACAACTTCGTACATTTGGAAAGTATCTAAATCCCTGCTATAAGCAATCGCATATGTCAACAAAAGCCTAGCAAAGGTCGTCCTAATCCATCCCAATTCTTCAAACCCAATTAATAGAACAGCACAAAATAAAATAAAATAAAATAAAATAAAATAAAATGTCAAATCGGAAATTGGGAATTGGAAAACAGATCAAAATTCGCAGGAAGTGCGATGGAGAGCTGACCTTCGGACCTTGTTGCCCTGGCCCACCTGGTACATTCCCCAAGAGAAAACACCGAACGTGGTGAGGAATATGGCTATGGCGCTGGGGCCTTTGTTTGGGATTCGGCGAGCGAATCGAACCGGGGCGAATCCTCCGGGAGGAGGACCATCTTGAAGGACCGGCATGTCCTTCACGCTGGCCATGCCAGGCTTCTTCCTTATCATTGCCTCCGTCATCTTTGATCCTTTGCGGTGGTTTCAAAGTGATTCTGAAGTTCCAGAAACTGAAGAATAAGCTGGGGTTTACCCTAGAGGGACTACGCTGGTGCCCGGTGGGGATTGTGTCCTGCTAATCTGCTATGTGAGTTCCCGAATTTTTCTTTTTCTTTTTCTTTTTTATTTTTTCTTTTAATTTAACAGGAGTTATTAATTATTAATTAATGTTAATAAAACTACTTCCTCCTCCAAGACATAGTTACCTATTTAAATTAGATTAAGAAATTTTGTTAAATCTGTTAATATGATTTTTTTTTAAACTAATCACATTCATTAATTCTCTCTCTCTCTCTTACTTAGATTGTTATTGAGGAAATATCATAAGAAGTAAGTTAAGAAATTATTGATAAATATAATAAATAATTATTGCATTTAGGATTAATATCAACTTCATAATTAGGTTGTGCATTAAGGATAGGGGAGTATATAATTACATCCTTAATTTAAATAAACTCATTAGAAATCACTTTGTTTGTGAATTTCTAGAGAACCAAATTTGATAACTAACTGGGCTGCCAAAACTTTGGGACCGACTCCATCGGGTTCTTAATATATGATATATATAGGTAGCTGATCTTGTTCATAAATATAATATCTATTTTTCATATTTAACAATTTTTTTCTAATTTAGCCATATTGAGGTTTTATTAAGAATAATCAAAGAGGATGGGAAATGAAGAAACTAAGGAAAATGACTATGGTGTATTAGAAAATGCATACCATATTAATTAACTTAAGTAACTTGTGTGATTTTTGTCCAAAAAAAAAAAAAACTTGTGTGATTTAGTAAAATTAGGTAAAATATGTTTTATACTATTAATTAGAACTGTTTTTGTAATGGTTGATTTATAATTCAAAATATTTAGCTATATGTTGATGTATCAAATTACTTTGAGTAAATACCCTTTTAGGTCCCTGGAAAAACACGCTCTACCCATTTTGGTCCTTGAGTAAAAAAAATGTCATTTCGGTCCTTTTTAGGGACTAAAAATGATTTTTTGGGAATTTGTGAGGGATTAAAATGCCCACAAAAATGACTAAAAGGACTAAAAGGGACATTTTTTTTACTGTTTAAGGACTAAAAATGACTTTTTTTTACTCAGGGACCAAAATGGGTAGCGCGTGTTATTTCAGGGACCAAAAAGGGTATTTACTCAATTACTTTTGTTCTATTGTAGATAGACGAATGCCCCACAGTCTCATTTGTAGAGCTTCCAAGTGATTTCATTGGATATTTCAACAAGTTGACTGTTGCAGAAAAGTTTATAAATAACATTTCAGACGGAGATAGAAAACGCGGAGCAAAGAAAAGATTACCAAGATGCTGCCAAAGAGAATCTAGCCATCTAGGTAACAATCTTTGTTATGTATTTTTACTAGAATGTTGCTTATATGATTTATCACTTTGGTCCTATTTATAAATTATTTTTAACTAAAGAAGAGGTGGTTAAATCAATGATTATATGAGGTAAATTTTTAACTTCGCCCTTATTTACAAATAAGTATTTTTCAACCCTTTCTTTCTTTATATTTTTATTGATACAATTAATATAAGTAAAATTGTCACAATCTCATTTATTACCTTGAAACTATACTTATATATAATACCAAATTTTTTGGTAAAAAAGAACTTATAAATAAGATTGGAGTGGTAAGAACTTATAATAGAGGTGAAAGGAAATGAAATGAAGATTATGAGGGAACTTTAAAAATGTAACTTGTTTGGTATATTAAGGAATGAAATTAAGTTGAGAGAAAATAAAACGTTTGGTGTGAAGAATTTGATGTTGGTTAAGTGAGAATTAGGTTAGATGAAATTCCACAATGCCCCTAAAATAAAATAAAAAAGGAAAAAAAGAAATTTGCCAACTGATTATTTACTTTTGAACAGTGCACAAACACGAACCCTACGAACTTGCGTGATTGCAGAGATGTGAAGTTGAAGTAGACGTCGCTGGGATCTGAAATTGCGTCGACTACTAGCTTCCGAAGGTGACAACGATGATAGACATGTAAGAAATTAGAGGGGGACATCTCAAAAGCATCAAACCAACTGGGGAAATGAATATGAGAAGAGGAACAAGGAAGATCATCAATCACTAAACATTGAACCAGGTGAAGTGTTGATTGAGAAGGGGGAAAATGAAAATAATGAATGGTAAACAGATACTTTGACATGAGAGTAGCAGAATGCACAGGCAAATAAATTAACATAAACAATGCGATGTGAAAGGAAGAAGAATGAAGGATTTTGGCCTTTTCAAATGCTGCTTAAAACAAAAGACAAGGTTGGAGAAGATAGCACCATAGATGCAGTGACATATTTGATGAACATAAATGATACCATGTGCTCTGTATGCTGAAAGGAAAGAAAGGAAATTGCCTTTCTCCAATGGTGAAAGGTAATGGAAGGAAGCAATTTGGCCTTCTCAAATGCTTTATAAAAAGTAACACAAACATTGACATGAGAGGGCCACATATGAGAATGTCCTCTATTCAACAATGTAGGACATGAACAAGTAATTGAACTTTAAATACTGTAACTAGGCACTAATGCCTTATACACACAATGGAGACCTTAAAAGCTTACAACTACAAAATGAACTTGAATATAAATTGGATTGTCCCTCTGAAGTTATTACACACTTCTGCCATATAAGTTTTGATATATTGCAGAGCTAGATAGTTCAAACCCAAAGATGATGAATGAGGCACGAATGATGCAAATAGCTGGAGGGTGTGGTCGTCATGTTAGAGAAGTAATGGAGATGATGGAGGAGTACAAACGTTTTGCAAAGATTTGGAGCAAAATGAAAGGGCTTAAAATGCTGAAGAAGGTTGCTAAGTTCAACAAAGGTAACTGGTCAAATTGTCAAAAAAAACTGAAAACAACACAACCCACTTTGCGTTCGAACGAAACAGTCCAGTTCGAACTCAAGTGACAGTAGGTAAACTAGTACAACAATACTTAAGCAGGGCCTAAGGAAAATGACCTCTGTTAAAATGGCCACAGAAAGTATAAAAATTTGACCCCGAATGAGGATGAAGAAAACACATTAAACAGGTTTAGAACAATTAAAAAAGTCTATGGCCTGCGGAATCAATAACCACAACATGGGGAAAAAAGAAAAAAGGATATATAAGAACTATTTGATGGCTCCTTCTGTTGGCAAGAATTGCTTCTAAGATTGAAAATATTTAAAATCTCTTTTGTTGAACATGAGACGAATTAGCAATCCAGATCAGCCATGTCCTCAATCAGGCGAGACCAAAATGAGACATATTCGCTGAGTTTTTCTTGTATGCAAGTATGCATGCGTCATGGGCTTAATGGTGCTCTTGACTCTCCTCAAGAGGTTAAAGGAAATTAAAAAAAAAGCATAAAAACATTTTTCCGAGTAAAATATTTTAAACTTCCATCTGTTTTGTTTTGATTACACAGAACCCTCTACTTTGAAAATTTATATAGATTCCCTTAAAATTAAAATGTATATTACACTGTTCCATTCACATAAACCGTTAGTTGACCATTAAATTTAACTTTTAGACTTTTGTCTTACCACAATTCCCCTCTTTAACATTTGAGTTATTTAAACATATATATATGGGCCAAGAAAAGTTTATGCCACCAAATTTTATTTCTAGTAGATTTCTTTTAAATTTCTAATATATTAAAAAATTATTAATTTTAAGATTATAAAATTTTCATTTAATTTTTCACCATATTGATTAAAAATTATTTATTTTTAGTTTCTTAAATGACTAAAAATACATATCAAACACATTTTTTCTATCAAACATAAAAAGCTATACAGTTTGAGAGTTGTGTAAATCATATAAATTTATAATTTCATATTTTTTCCACAAATATTTTAAAAAATTATTCAATATTTTAGAAGTTTGTGATATTTACAAGGGTCAATTAAAATTTTAATTTAGTATTAAAGATAAATTAGGAAATACATAATTTTAAAATATTATTAACGAAGTTAACAGTTTGGATTTAAGTACATACTTTTAAAATATAGGAAAGATATGTGTAATTAAGATAAAACAATGATACCAACATGTGGTTGGTCCAGCAGAATGTGGCGCTAGATTCCCTTAAGAGGTCTAAGGTTCGAGCTGCAGTAACGCACTTGTAATCTGCCTTGTATGGAGCTACCTCTGTTGGGAGTGTAATCCTTGCCACTGCCGAACCAGAATCTAGATTAGTCAGAATCAAAGGTTTTGATGAACTAGGTGGGATAAAAAGAAAAAAAAGATAAAACAATGATGGTTAATGTATTTTACTCTTTTATCTTTTAAATATCAAACGGAGCATTCGAGCTCATCACTTCAGCCTGATGGGCCGGAATGCTAAAACTCACAGCTTTTCCTATTGATGCGTAGATAAGGAGGGCACACTAATTACAACGCGGCCGATTTTTTGCGGGCTTGTGCAATGGCTTCAGGTGGTTTTTTTTTTGCGGGTTGGGGTGGACCCGGTTCCATGATATTTCGGTCTAATAAATTTTAAAGGAAAAAATGGTGACCCGTCAGACGAAATGATTTTTTTTTTTTTTGACCTGGAGTTAGCCGAAATGAAACGAAAGTATGGTTTTTAAACTTGGAGCACAAAACCCTAAACCCTAGAAGGTGCTTCTTCTAGAGCCTTCCCTTCTCTTGAAAAGGCAGGCTTTCCCTCTTCTCCAATCTGTTCTATTTCGCTGTTGCACTGCAACACAGTGTCCTGCTACCACTCTCCTTCGCCATTTTTCTGTACATCACCATTTCTCAATACAGTTCATTGTCATCATGTATCGCTTTGCTTCTAGCCTAGCCTCCAAAGCTCGGTAAGTCTAAAACACTCTAAACAACCATTTCACCAAGTATGCGATTCTGGTGTTTGTGGAAATGTATCTTAGATCCTGCGACTTGTTTTGCTTATTTGTTGATAATTTGGGATTAACAATCACTTTAGTTGAATCACGACCATAGTCAACAATCGTTGAAATGCCCTGACTTAATTTAATCTTCTCTTGGTTTCAGGATTGCTAGGAGCAGCAGCCAACAGGTGGTGCAGTATTCACTGGATAACACTTTAAATTTTGATATATTTTTGGAATTAATCCGTCTCACTCTTAACTTACATTTAATATGTGTCATCTTTGTGACCTGCCATAGATTGGAAGTAGGTTGAGTTGGAGAAGAAACTATGCGGCTAAAGACATCAAATTTGGTGTGGAGGCTCGGGCTTTAATGCTTAAGGGTGTTGAAGAGCTTGCTGATGCTGTGAGAGTGACGATGGGTCCTAAGGTAACCTAGCTAATAGAGCACAATCACTTGCATTTGTGTTTTTATTGCTGCGAAAAACTAGAGTGATTCCTTATACAAAAAACAGGAAGATTTTCCTTGATGAAGGATGGTGGACTGGAAGTGAATGATTGGATAGTATTATTGCTGAACCAGTGTTCACTTAGATAATTAGATTATTCCAAAACAAGAAGCAATGAAGGATTTTACAGCTGGTATTTTCCTTTTGAGCTTCATTTTCTATATTTAACGATGTAGGGGCGTAATGTGGTGATTGAACAAAGCTTTGGTGCCCCTAAAGTGACAAAGGATGGAGTGACTGTTGCAAAGAGCATTGAATTCAAGGATAAAGTTAAGAATGTTGGAGCCAGTCTTGTAAAGCAGGTTGCAAATGCCACCAATGACGTAGCCGGTGATGGTGAGATGTTCATGAGATACAATTACTGTGCCTTTGCAATGCTAGATTGCTTGGCTCTGTGATAATTGGAATTTGGCTTGGATTTCTTTGCAAAGCATAGTTTAAATGCCGGGAGACTCAACTTTTTTCCATTTGGCATCCATGTTTTGTCCATTTTTTTGGGTTTTTGTCACAACGGAAATGAGAAGCTTTCTTGCTTGCTTGTTTGGCAGGAACCACATGTGCTACTGTCCTTACTCGAGCAATATTCACTGAGGGGTGCAAGTCAGTTGCAGCAGGAATGAATGCAATGGACCTGAGGCGTGGTATCACCATGGCAGTTGATTCCGTGGTGACAAATTTGAAAAGCAGAGCCCGGATGATCAGCACATCTGAAGAAATTGCGCAGGTCTGGGAATTTTCTCTTTATAGTCTCTCATTTCCTATTGCAGCATGGACTATGGTTTTTTCAATAAATTAAATTTTAATTACCTTTATTTAAATTACAGGTAGGGACTATTTCAGCTAATGGGGAGAGAGAAATTGGTGAGTTAATTGCAAGGGCTATGGAGAAAGTTGGCAAAGAGGGAGTAATCACAATCTCAGTAAGTTGTCTTATGATTTTCTTACTATTACGTTTCCTTCATGTTCTCTGGGGTTCTGCTGTTTTTCTGTATTTTTTCGCCTGGGGTTTAGGAGTTATAAATTTGTCTCTTCAATGTCTTTTCAAAATCTCAGAGTATTTTTTATGTTGTCCGCCTTTTTTCTCCTGGCTTTTTCCTGTGATTTGGCCTTCTTGTTTGTAGACACACCATTAGGCTCTGTTATGGAGGTTCCTCTTTACATATTCTCTGGGACGGGTTCTGCTGTAGGAATCTATTTGCTACACATTTATGGATGTGGTGGGAACTAACATCTTTTGAACTGTCTCAGGATGGCAAGACTCTGTACAATGAGTTGGAAGTTGTTGAAGGGATGAAACTAGACAGGGGCTATATATCTCCTTATTTTATAACAAACCAGAAGAACCAGAAATGTGTATGCCCTCTCTCTATTTCTGTACTGCATGATTAGTCTTCAAAATTTTGCTGCAGGAAAGGCTTGTTTAAAATCCCTGTGGCAGTATCATGCTTGTTAGTACCATTCAATTCATTCTTAAACCTGTGATTGCTTGTGCAATAGGAACTTGAAGATCCTCTTGTTCTAATCCATGAGAAGAAAATCTCGAGCATCAATGCTGTGGTTAAAGTGTTGGAGTTAGCTCTAAAGGTGAGAATTAATTACTGAGTTTCGTTGATTTTAACTATGAAACTTTTGATGGTGACTGACACTTGCCTAACTTCAGAGACAAAGACCTCTATTGATTGTTGCGGAGGATGTAGAGAGTGATGCTCTGGCAACTCTTATTCTAAATAAGCTTCGTGCTGGTATCAAGGTTTGTTTTGCTAATGTTTTTGGTTACTCTTACGGTCTTAGATATCCTGGAGTATTTAGCCTTTTATGTTTTTGCTGATTCAATGCGACATCTTGTGCACTTCCCTAGGTATGTGCTATTAAGGCTCCTGGTTTTGGTGAAAATAGAAAAGCAAATCTTCAGGATCTTGCAGTCCTCACAGGAGGCGAAGTAAGTTTTCCCCTCTAGTATTGGTTACAGCTGTATTAAGTCTGATCTTCTGAGCATCTGAATGATGTATTTTTTTGTGTCTTGTGTTAGCTTATCACTGAAGAGCTTGGCATGAATCTTGATAAAGTTGATCTCGATATGCTTGGCTCTTGCAAAAAGGTTAGTAAGCTTTGTATAGGAAAGATTTGAACGTGTCTGGGTACCATTTATTGATAAAAAGTTTTGGATGGTTCTGGTAGAGAACCCACTTCTCTATAAGCATCAAACAAACTGGAATGAATTCTCCCTTTTCATTGTATGGATCAATGTAGATCACTAATTTGATTCCTTGATGCTTTAGGTGACAATTTCTAAGGATGACACTGTCATTCTTGATGGAGTTGGTGACAAGAAAGGAATTGAGGAAAGATGTGAGCAGGTTTGTGTATAGCTTCTTTTGGATTTCTTTTTGAATCTACCCATACTAGGTTATTTATCTAAAGATTTGTAAAGTTCGGTTATCAATGTTCCTGACATCATTATTGTGATTTATCTCGATGAACAGATCAGGTCAGCCATTGAGAATAGCACTTCAGATTATGACAAGGAAAAGTTGCAGGAAAGATTGGCCAAGCTTTCTGGGGGTGTTGCAGTGCTTAAGGTATGCTTACTCATGTTCACCTCCCTTATTCGGCCAAACAATCTTTCTTCTGGTAAACATCCTTAGGAGGAATGCCAAGGTAATATTATGAGCTTCCTTTTCACAGATTGGAGGAGCCAGTGAGGCTGAAGTCAGTGAAAAGAAGGATAGAGTGACAGATGCCTTAAACGCAACTAAAGCAGCAGTGGAAGAGGGTATTGTACCAGGTATATTTTCCTGTGACTGGCTGATTGGGTTGTTAGTTTTAAAGCCTCCTATGTTAACCTTAGCTCACTTGATCTCCTTTTTCTGTACAGGGGGTGGTGTTGCACTTCTTTATGCATCAAAAGAATTGGACAAGCTTCCAACTGCTAACTTCGATCAGAAGATAGGCGTCCAGATTATCCAAAATGCTCTTAAGGCAAGTCCTTTTTTTAAATAAATAAATAAAATTTACAGCCTTGATAGCAACTTGCTATTGAGCAAGCACCTCTTGCAATAACTTGAAAGATAAACTACATTGTTTTTCTGTCTTTTCTCTCCTATCTTGAGGTGTCTTTTTTGGGGTTCATTCTAAGGCAATGATCTCACTTAATCAAATAATAAAATATCATGCCTACACCAAATTGCATTGTACATCATAAATATTTATATGTCTAGTTTCCATTTCAACATCAAATATAGTTGAAACTTGAAGTTGCTCATTCTGTTGTTACCCTTTTGATCATCAATGCAGACACCTGTGCACACAATAGCATCCAATGCAGGAGTTGAGGGTGCTGTTATTGTAGGCAAGCTCTTGGAGCAAGACGACCCTGATCTTGGGTACGATGCTGCCAAAGGTCAGTGTGTTTTTGCTTCCTCTAATTGTGTTTATTTTCCTTGTCAAGGTTACATATCGTCGTATGCTTTACTGATTCCACTGTTTCTTCACTATCAGGTGAATATGTTGATATGGTTAAAGCTGGAATCATTGATCCATTGAAGGTTATTAGGACTGCCTTGGTTGATGCTGCCAGGTGGGTGCCCAGGATTTTCCGTTGTTAACATCTATCTATTACATGCATGTCATTTGCTTCTTTTGGTAACCATATTTTTTTTTTTTGGGTGCAGTGTGTCATCTTTGATGACAACAACTGAAGCAGTTGTGTCCGAACTCCCAAAGGATGAAAAGGAAGTTTCCCCAATGGGTGGCGGCATGGGTGGCATGGACTATTGAGGTATCACTTCTGAGTCGGATCTTGAACAGTGAGTGTTGCGAGGCCCCATTTGGTCTGTGAAGGCTTTATTGTAGTCATAGTGAGAGATGAGGACAGACATAGGCAGGAAAAATTCCGGATGTTGCAACGATATAATTCTGATTAGTTTAACATCCAAATAAGACTTTGTTATATTTTGAAATCTTCCCAATTCAAAATGAAGGGTCTTTCATCATTTATCTTGTTACAGATTTTGGCTGCTGCCCTTTCGTAGTCATTTCATTATTGTTGCGCCTTGCATGTTATTTCAAGTTAGTTGTTAACCATGTCCTGTGTATGGATGGGGGATGTTTACAAATACAAAGCATTTTTCTATATTAATTGTGTTGGAAAGTATTACTGATTTCACTCAGTTAATTTTCAAATTCTTTTATTTTGGTAAATTTTTTTTAACCAAGTTGTTGTATACTAGGGGTAGAATCCTTACAGATCGTCGGGGGGGTATGAACAGTAGGTTATGAGCTAGCCTTACTAATTGAATCTATCTTTGTTGGCGTTAATTTTCAATTTCTAATTAACTCAAATAGAATATGCAAATTGAAGTTTTAATTATTATTCTCTATCGAAATGATTTGTTTTATTAAGTATGATTAAGTACTTAATTGTTGTGGAATATAACATAACCATTGACCGTGGGAAGATTTGATGGAAGCATTTTTCTATGGGATCTGATATTGTCACTATTAATTTTACTATCACTTTTTTATCGTTAAATCATAATTTTATTTACTTTTATTATTTATCTCTGATTTAACCGTAAAAAAATGGTAGTGAAAATATCCTATCCCTTTTTCTATAATATAAATAACCATTGACCGAGTTAAGATTTATTCTAGCGTCTTTGTCCCTTTAAATATTGTTCAACTTTAGCTCTCAAAATCCCCCAGATTGAACAAAATACCAACTAGATTAAGAGTGTGCATGGTAACGCTCTCAAAATGAGTTTTTTCTTAATTTCTGTTCTCAGGAACAAAATTGGATAGGAATTGTGTTTGGAAAATTCGGGTTTTTTTTTTTATGTTCCCGGGATGAACCGGCTTCTTTTTTGTGCCAGAGAATAAAAAACAGAAGCAGAAAATTTCTGCTTCTCTATTCCAGGGCACAAAATCATAATCTATTTTTCTCTTTCTCTTTCCCTTCTTTCGATCGTGACATTGACGAAGCAAAGAAATTTCAATCACCCCAAGCGACGGGTCAACTATCCTCCCCACCGCCACCACCACCACCAACCTCACCGCCGCTGCCGCCACCACCACCACCACGACCGCCACCGCCACCCACGCCGCCACCCCCGCCGCCCCCCCACTGCCGCCACCCCGTATAAATAAATTTTTGAATATAAAAATTACATAAATAAGAATAAAATGTGTTAACAAACGTAATTCTGATTCTCGGAGTAAAAATAAAATGAGTTAACAAACGTAATTATGATTCTCAGAATTTTTCTCAGGCACAGAATCAGAAAAAACTGTTTCATCTCAAAATCAGTACTGGGGAACAGAATGGTTCCCATGTACACCCTAAATATTAGCATCTAAAAAAATTTCTTAACCGGTTATAGGATCAAAAATATAAATTTAACGAGGAAATTCCATGTTTATCTTACTTAATATTTATGAATATATCATAATTTAGTTCATTAATTAATTTGATGACACCTTATTTAAAATTTTCACTCTACAACTTATTTCATCACCTCATATTTTTAAAGTAGGAAAAATTAATCTGGAGGTTGTAGTTTTTCTCTATTTTGAATTTAAGTCCCTATACTTCTTATTTTTATTGGGTCCTCTGACTTCACAGCATTAGATCCATTATTAGTCCCTAAAGTTTGAAACTGTTAAATAAGATTAACATTGTTAAAATTCACCGCTAAAATGCATCTATCTCCCACAATCACCCAAAAGTTCCAGTTTTCCTCCTTCCTTAATATCTTCAACCTCCTGCCGCAAAACGATGCAACTGAGTTTTTGCAAAATTGTTTGAACCTCTTTTATTCTCCCAGACTAACGCTACAAAGATGCCTCTCCTTTTTTATGTATTTACGACTCTTCATTCTGCTCATCTGTTGAAACAGGGAGAGGCCAGAGAACCAAATTCGCATATAGAGATTCATCAGTGTGCATCTGAAAATAATTACTTCCTCATGTTCTAATTATAAGACCATTTTTGTAGTACAAATCACACTACAAAAGTGGTCTTATAATTAGGATCGGAGGGAGTAGTTTTTACGGAAGGATTGAAGAGCCAATCCAGACCCTGAAATGAATATTATCTCGAATCTGTTTTAGATCATTTTGTACTTTTTTTAACGGATCTCGGAACATTATTCTATTGTTCATAAATCTCAATATCTGTTATCCATGACACAGTCAAAACTTTATTTTCAATTCTAAGATGTTGGTTTTTGTAAATCAGAAATGATGTTATGGCAGCTAGAATTTTGAAGGAAACAAAATCACCATTGGACATTGATACACAATCACAAGCATTAGCGATAAAGGCAGAAATAATTTAACAGTTTTAACCCTTAAGGCCTGAAAAAGAAAAGAAAAAAAGAAGAAGCATAGGGACTTGATTCTACGGAGGCAGACTATAAGGACCTCCAGATTAATTTTCCCTTTTAAATATGAAATATTCATGTGAAAAATGAATGAAACCGCAAAGACACATAAAAAACCTTCATTATACAAAACCAGACTCTCGTATAAGCCTACCTCCCAAAACCAACCATATTCCATACCTTGGCTTTCAGAGCAATTCCAACTAGCAACTACCCAACAAGTGTCGTGACAATCAAAATCTAAAGCCGCATCCGCCTGCGCGTTGGACTTGGCCATGTTTACCATTCTATCAATGGATCTCCCATTTCCTATTTCGTGTCATAAAAAACTTAAGCCAGTCCTTAACTCCAAAGAAGAAACACATTGGATGACTCAGGAGCGATAAGGCAGACCCCATATAGCAGCGACATGAAGTAAAACAAGTAACTCCCAAGTGTTCCTAGACAACAGAGCTCCAAGGAGCAAGGCCATCGTCACATGTAGGTCAAAATAACTTGCTATCTGAAGATTCTAAGCATATATACGCTGTAATTTGAACATATCACTTCCTATCAGCCTCATTTTCCTTTACGGCGACCCCTTGTTGATGCACAATCAGAACAGAACCATTTCCCCTTAGGATGTTCTTTGAGACCAACGCAACCAAAATGGAACCATTCTATTTTGCACTGTTAAAACAGAGGAAATGTCAATGGATGTCAGGAATGTTGTAGGTAAAGCATAAAAAAAATAAGAAACAAGGGCATAAGGCATACATTAGGATTATCGCACGCAACCATCTCGCCATAGCTAACTTGGTTACAAAAGCAGTAAGTGGGTTCATTTGGATCCACAGGTAAATCTAAATCCATGCCAGCTGGGTTTGCAATTGTGGTTTGGGCTTCTGGTGCTGCTGCAGCAGCAGCTGTAACTGATGCTTGGCGTGTCCTACAGTAGTCAGAAATCAAACAACATTAGAGAATCAACATTCAAATTGCTTCTTTGAGTCCACCAGAAAGAGAAAGAAATTGCGTCTTTACTTTCTTTCCAACAATTTTTGATGCAGCAGTCAAAAATCAAAAACCTATTTCACTATTCATCACAGCAGGGAATTCCCCCTCACTTCATAGATGATGCTTTTAATTACAAGACTAAAATGCAATCTGTAACCTGATGGAGTGGAATCATTGTTATAAAAGGGAAGAGTAATCCTTTACCAACATACGTCAGGTAATTATTTTGAAACCATCGTTATTATGGTGAACATGCACTGGCAGCTTCTATTCACAGACCATAACATCCCTCTTAATGCCATCCAAATATATCAACAAAGAATTTCCTGATCATCACATTTTTCTTATGATTCAAATTTTTCATCAGACTCAAGTTTTTTATATTTTCTACTGTAGGTAGGGTTTCTTATGAGTAACTCAACTGGAAGAGTGTCACAGGCAGAAATGAAATCAGAGAGATGACCAGAAAATGATAAGGACAAGCTGCACGATTGAAATCAGGGAACTTTCACACAGAACTACTTACTTTTTGCGCCCTCCCCTACCACCTTCATTACCCCTTCCAGATTTTGTACTACCATCTTGACCTGAAGCAGGCACTCCAGTTGTTGCAGCATTTTCTCTCTCTGTCACAGGATACAGATGTTATGTTTAACACATACGCAAGAGAAACAAGTTGTTATCATGATTTAGTATAATGTTGAACAAGAAATCAGAAAGCACAGTACCACGCTTCAGTTCTTTGTCAAATTTCTTCAGATATTGATCAAGCTGTTGTATATGTGTATCTACCTGTGTCAGAATCATGAATAGGGCCTGGTCATAAAATATTTAAACAAGCACAGAAAGTTCTTCAAACTAATTTTAACAAAAAGCTTTGCCAATGTAGTCTTTTCCTTTTCAAGATACAATTTACAAAATGACAGCTTATTTTATATTTCTTGATTGATATACTTGTCCTTGGAAAGAATACTAGTTGGAAAAGTGCAGCTTTTTACAACTGCCTTCTGCCCAAAAAAATAAGACTATGACTCCCTATTATCTCATTATCAAAGAAAGGATGGTGAACATTAAGTGAGTACCAAATCGTATGCCTGCACTGCCAAGGCAACTTTTTCATCAGCAATCCTGATGCTGTGCTTTTGCTCATCAAGTGCTTCATCAGAGAATCTGATAAGTGAAGTATCAGGTGTGATATTCCCGGACCTAACGCCTCGTCTAATATCTTCTATTTCTTGTTCACAACGTTGTTCATTTTGCTTTTGAATATCTGTTCATATGCATGATAGATCAAAATGCTTACTATGCTCAGAAGACCTCAAAAAGGAAAAATATACAGTATAACATAAAAATCAAACTTCATACGAATATCAATTGAAAAAATGGATAAAATAAAACTACAAGCATGAAAAGAATATTCAAAATTTCAAAAAAAAAAAAAAACTGCATCATTCCTCGATGGAAGATCTAACTATAAGCAATAGCAATGTAACTGATATATAATAAATGCACAAAAAACAAATATGCAAACGCACAAAAGAGGTTCTCCTGCTTTTATTACTTTCATAAGAGAAATTCATAAGACCAGGTGACTTCAAGGACAAAACAGTAAATTAGATGGCCTTAAACTATAATCATTGCAACTAATGTTATCATGGCAGAATTACTCCAAGTAACCAATACAGGGATGGTTTTTAGTGAGATAAGGTTGTACAAATTCGACATTGTGTGCTGCCCACAAGGATAAGAGTACCAGTGTTTTATAGGGTGAAGCCTTATTTGTGCCTGTAAAGCCCGATAGTCGACCTTCAAGATTTTATTAGTCTTACTGCATTTCATTCTAAACTCCGAAAAAGATAATGATTACAAAGACCGAAGAAAAATTAAAATAGACGCAATACAAATATCAGGCAGCAAAAGTGAAAGAACAAAGATGGAACTACTAAAAAATTTTAAATATCAAACGTACCTTGCAAACTATTGTCAAGGTCACGTAACAAAGAATACTTCTTTTGAAGAGTACGGGGAAGTGAATCCAAATCTGTTAAGAGGGAACTCTTGTGTCAAAGCGTAATTTTAAGAAAATATATGATTTAACGTAAAGTGATAAATTTGTTACACAAAGGGAAGGATAAAGGAATCGAAAGCATGTAGCAAAATAATGAAGTCGCAGAAGAAGAATACTGGCTTGAAATTCCTCAAGGAATGACATTAAGAGGTCTAGGGTTTCTCGGCAACAAGCTCGTTATAGATTGCCTTTTGGCAGGTCCCAAGTCCTTCAACGATAAAGATGGTAAATTGGTTATTGGAGAATCGGATTTTCAAGTTCAGGTCCGACACCGTATCTCTCTGTAAGAAGATAAATCGGGGAGAGAACGGAAGTTTTCAGTTTAAAAAAGAGTCCAGACGAAGACAAATTAAATCTACCAGGAAACTGATGATAATAATTGCGGGATTTAGTGGCGGGGAATTGGAAATAACGGCCAACCCACTTTTGGGCTTTTGGAAATATCAGGAAAAAGGCCTATTTGTATTGGCTCGGCCCATTTATCTGCGTTCTGGCAGGCTAGCTCACCCAGTTAGAGTTAGGTAATTGTTTTGGGGAAATTGGTGAAAAATCTCTAATTAAAAAAAAAAGTAATAAAAAAAAACTCTAATTGTTTTGTATTAGGTAATAAAAAAAAAATTGTATTAGTAAAAAAGACTTTATTTATTTTGATACATAGAAAGTATTATTACTCTACAAGTATACAGAAAGTAATGATATTCAAATTCAATTCTTTCTAGCCAGTACAATTTTTTTTTTTAATATCAACTGAATATCATTCCTCATATAGGGAGGTTACAAAAACCAAAGACTAGAATAGCCAGAAAAGTCTATCATCATCCCACATCTACCATGTTGTTAGATGGAGGGTGGTCATAGGCACAAACTAACTACAATACTATGAGAGAATTTAGTAAGTTGGTCAGCTGTCGTAATGCCATCTATTAAGGAGTAATTGTTATTGATAACTACTCCTTCCGGTCCTAATTATAGGAACATTTTTATAGTGTAAATTGCACTACAAAAGTGTTCCTATAATTAGGATCGGAGATAGTACCAATCTTTACATAAAAGGAGTCTAGTTTCCTTCACTATATCCAAACACAGATTAGTATAATTTTTCTAACAAAGATCTTTCACCAATTTTTCCTATGTTTATATATATATATATATATTCTCTCTTCTCCTTTTCTTTTCTTTTTTCCACTCTATTCTTTAATTTATAAATTAATATTTTCTTCCATGTTAAGAAATTTATATTGCATGTGTCAGTCTCAATTAAAATGCATACTTTTTCCAAACCAAATTTATTTGGAATTGTCAACGGCTAATTGTCTCATCAGCATTGGCAATGCAAGCCGCTTCGCTAAAGTAAATTTATTGTTGGGAATGTGCCACATAGGATTATAGTCATATTATCAAAACAAACTCTTAACTTACAGGAGTGGAGGAAATTCTTACCTCTTTGAATCATTAATATCCTCGTTAAAATCAGGCCCCCAAGCGAAGGAGAAGAGGGTAATATGCTTTAGATGGCAATTTCAATGTCCATGCAGCTTATAAATATGTTTCTACAATACCAGAGAAGAAAGGGGTAGAACTGTGGAAGAAAGTGTGGCGGTTACCGGTACTTGAGAAAGTTAAGTTTTTTCTATGACGAGTATTTTATAAGAGGCTTCCCACAAACTCACCTAGAGCTAAGTACGGGTTAACAGATAATGATGAGTTTCCATTTGAGTGTTAGAGAGAGGAAAACATATTATACATACTTCGTGACTATAGATTGCTAGAAATGTGTGGGTTTAAATTGTTAAACCTAACCTTGTTTTTAGTTTCTTTTGTTCTAATTTGCAGGTGTGGCTTAGAATGTGCATGACTCAGCACTTGAGTAATGCACGTTTTAGTAGATGGACGTGGATTTGAGTTTTCAGTATATTTTCTTGGCTCTTTTGGAAGAATCGTTGCAAAGGAGTTATGGAAGGTGTTTGATACCATGCAAAAGAAATAGTTCATGGGGAATCAAACTGATGGAAGTCATATCTAGGAACAATCTCACATACCAAGTCTTCAAGTTCTATGAAGAAGAAGAACAGGGCTAGAAACCTCCTCCGCCAGAATATGTTTGGTTGGATACTGATGGATCGGTCAACAATCAGAAAGAAGCAACATGTGATGGAGTAATCAGAAATTCCAATGGGATTGATTCTTAGTTGTCAATAGAAGCTGAGAATGTTACCATCAACAGCAACAGAAATAGTTGCCTTGCTAAAAGGTCTTCAAATTTGCAAGCAGCAGTGCCTCCATAAAGTCCTTGTCTATACAGACTCAATGGAAGCTTTCCATCTAATTCTAAAATATAGTGGCCACTATCATCCACTAAGGGAAGAAATTAATGAGATTAGAGAATCGTTTTTCTCAGAATGGGATGTTGAGCTTCGATTTGCACCTCGTGCAACAATTAAATGTGCAGACTATCTTGCTAAGGATGCCCACAATCTCAGAATACATGCTAATGTTGTAAAGTCCTCACCAGGATGTATCTGCATTTTGCGAGAAAATCAACTCCAAATGCCTCCAGACTAAGTTGACTCTGATATGATTGACAATTTTCATGTTTTCTAACTTGCATCTTGTAATCCAAAAAAATTCTTAACTATTTATTATTCAAGATGCAAAGAAATAGAGATGAATTTTAAATTCAATGGCATTACCAAAAGACAGATCATCATCGACAAATTTTGTACTAGATTAAGATGTAACACTGACAAACACGGCACTACCACATGCTTGTTCTAAGGGGAGTTACCAGTAATTATTAATACTATTCACATACCATTTAGGTTTCAAATGCCATCCACTAATCCTTTTTCATGCTGAGCTGATCGCCAAACGGGGACTACAGTCCATATCTATGATTGATCCAAAAGCCACTAATAATTACATACAATCATTCTTTCTTTCTTCTCTTTTGAAAATAAATGATTCAGATTTAAGAGAAACTTGTGATTTTAACACAAGACATCACAGCAGCTTCATCGAGCCCGTGAAGAGAATCTATCAGGTGCATTCGCAATGAAGCTGGACCTCTGGCCGTCTTCATTCCCAGTTCACCAGCAACACCAAATATGGATAATGCTGATACTGCAGCATCCAAAGCATGGAGTTTATCAACAGCTACAAAGGCAGCAATGAGTGAAGAGACGGAACACCCAGTAGCTGTTATCTTCTGCAACATTGCCACCCCATTGTGAGCACCGACTACTTGCTCTCCATTGGTCACTATGTCGATGGCTCCGGAGACTGCAACTATGGCCTCACTTGATTTTGCCAGTAATTTCGCTGCTTCGATTGCATCCACCGACTCATGGATGCTGTCCACACCCTTGACAATAGAGCTACTAAATTACACAATGGAATCGCAAAAGCTTCCCAGAATAAAGGATGATGCAGAAGAAGAAATCTAATGTTCAGGATTAGTCCTCTCTTGTGGCAAGAAAATTCTCAGGAAGTCTTAGTGATGAAGTAAATCAAATGGCTTGCTAGAAGAGACCATTGTATCAATGAAATTCAAACCAGTAGTTCAGAGAATCCTCTCACAATCTACTGTCATTATTATGGATTTTATCAGTACGAATCACGCGTCAAAAAGCTTATTAACGGTAGAGGCAAAGCAAGTTCAGAAGTTTAAGCACATGTTCTTCAAAAGATTACTTTCATTGTGTTTCATTTGAAATCACTATAAGTCCAATCTATAAATCATTTTTTCGATTCCATTTTGATCAATTAAGTATGGAACTGATTAACATCCTTAATAAACATAAGACCAACCAAAAGACAAACTGCATACTCAAATAAGCAAGTACATGTTCTCTGAAAGATTACTTTCATCGTATTTTATTGAAATCATTAGAATTGAAGTCCAATCCAAAAAACAATCATTTGTTTGATTCTATTTTGAGCAATTAAGAACTCAAAACATTCCAAATTCCCCAATTTGGATGGGTTTGAAAACTGAAAAGTGGGAAGGCTAAGGATGGTTTCCAAATTCATCATTGCCGATCCCCAACTTTCAAACAACCCATAAATGATTAAAACGTTCAAACCACTCCACAACAGTCCCAAACCATCCTCCCAATAAAGTTCATGTTCAGTTGGTGGCTGTCAAAAAGATTAAAACAGAGAAGGGAGAATGGAAAACAAGTAATTATGCTTTTGTTTCCCAAGTATAAGGCAAAACATGGGGAAGGCATCATATAAGACAGGTTCCTCCAAACAAATTGGCAATCCTAAATTTCTTCTAATGAAACAGGAAATTTTACTTTCAACATAGAACCTTCCAGTAGAAACCATTTAGAAATAAAGTAAATTCTTGTCCTCATACTTCAACGCATAATTAGAAAGCTAAAGGCAGTAGTACATAGATATAACTCTATACTTGATAGGTTATCTAACATAATGCCAACCTTCGTTCTACCTGAAAACAGACTGGCATAGATATCACCTAGAGAACTTAAACAATGCAAATGCACGAAAATTTCAAGCAACCAAATGATATACTAAGATACCTAAAATTCATACACCGTCCGCAAATAAATGCTTAGGAAGTTCTTCTAGATATGAAAATTGAAGAAGGGAAGTTATTGGGTTAAAAAAATGCAAAGGGGACATCCACTTAAAACAATGAAATTCAATAAGCTAGGACTTACTTCTTGCACCAAACCTTGAGCTTTCACTAAATTCCCCAAATTGCTATGGGCGTCGACCATTAAAGGATTAACAGATAGTTCTTCTTGTCGGAAGTTATTTGGAACCTTTACCGTCGCTTTACTGAACATGGAACTTTTAATGCCAAATGCAACTTCTCCAACCACTCAATGAATAGTTTCCGTTAAAATTTTGTAAAACTACGCGACCTTCATTAAAATTTAATGTGATTGAAAAATATACTCCTCCTCTTGTACTTATTCATATTTAACTAATTTAATTAGATTAAGAAAATTAGTTATGTTAATAAGACATGTATATCAACCCTAATCATCTAATTTAATTCCTTGTTTCTTGAGTGGGGCATAAAAGAATAAATTATGAAAAGATCGAAAAATATAAAAATAAATTATGAAAATTATGTCAGGAGCAAAATTAATTCCTGAATATGTCTTTATATTAAATATTAAATAGGGAGTAAAATGAATAATGATAATTGCTCTGATTCCTGCAGAGTCTGAGGGAAAGAGAATGCGTTACCTTAGAGGCCAGTGCAGCAGAGGAAGAAGCCTTTGAAAGGGCAATAATCTCAGAGCCATTTCCTCTGATGACAGTGGGCTTCATCGCCACAAGCTCGAGACAAGCCTTCATGCGGAAATCAGAGGCACCGACAGCAACGGGATCAAGAACCCACGGCTTACCCAACTCAGAGGCCAGAGCGGCGGCGGCTTTCATGGGGGGAAACCAAGAAGGGGAGAGAGTGCCAATGTTGATGGAGAGAGCGTGAACGTGTGGAGTGAAGTCAGGAATCTCTTCAATGGAGTGAAGCATAGCAGGAGACGCGCCGGCAGACAAGAGAGTATTGGCCATAAGATCCATGGAGACGAAGTTGGTGATGCATTGGATAAGCGGCGATTGGCGGCGGACTGACTCTAGTAAGTTCCATGCCTTCCGGCCCCAATCGACGACTTCACTTTGGTTGGATTCCATGAAACAGCGTGAGACTCAAGCACGCCGAAATGAAGCACCCAGAGCGCTCAAACGGAATCGCTGAAATCCAGTGTTTTGGATGAAAACCGAATCGTCCCCAGGCTATTTCCGAGTAGCTTGTTTGACTTGTTACAAAGTCAAATATTTTTGTCCCTTTGAAATAAAATGGGTTAAAATCATAGTTAATTTTAACCGTTCGTTTGTTGATGAAATATATTGAGCAGATAATTCACATATCACGAGATTATCAAAATCTGGCACAGATCCTTATAGTACGCTCTTAATGCCCCTCTTCCGCCGCTAGGCCGGAATTTTTTGGTAGTCCAAAGAAGTTGAAAGCCTCTGGAGTCTGGACCCTGGCCACACAAAAAGAGTAAAATGAAAAATAAAAAGATGGCAACATTAGTGAAAAACATATATTTAAAAATTTTATTGATTAAAAGGAAATGAATTTAAATAACATAAATTGGTATATCGATATAAGACTCTTCTAAATTCCTTTGAGTCTCGAGTTTGAATATCAGATGAGATGCTTATGTTCAGTGGCGGAACTTAATGATGGCCCCCGACTGATATTATAAAATTTATTAGTATATATATGTATTTATTATATAATATTTTATTTGGCCACAAATTTGACCCCAGCTAATTTTTTATTCTTCCCTGTGAACCTAATGTTTGTTTCATTACTCATTGGACTGTAAAAGGAAAATAAAATTATTGTTTGAGATGCCGAAAAAGTTAGTACATCTTATATATTGTTTTGATTTATAATTATCGGTTATTATTTATTTGTATTTCAAGGTTATTTGATACTATTTAGTAAATACTCCCTTTGATCCTTATTTAAGGAACCAACTAACAAATCTCATAAGTCAATAAAAATAGTTAAAGTTATTAAATTTGTCATAAAATTTAAGTAATTTTCAATATTATCCTTATAATTATACTAAACTCTAATATCATATTAATTATTACTCTCACTCACTACCTTTTTAATTATGGATATATATGAAAAAAATATTTAATACTATTTGGAAGCAAACAAGTGTCTTATAAAAATGACCAAATATACTTATTAGTTGGTATCTTATAATAAGAATTAAATGGAATAGTTCAATATGTTTATTTTTTGGTCCGGGCTAAAAAAAAATTCTGTTTCCGCCACTGCTTATGTTGATAAAAGTATTAGTACAAAATCTTATAAATAACTGGTAGTCTATAGGTTATATATATATATATATTCATGTTTCTTGTCCATAAAATTTTTGAAATCGGGACTTTTACTTGTGTGTTTAAAGAAAGATCGGTCACCACTTGATTTCCTTGATTTTTTTTTTTTTTGGATAATATCTCTGTAAACTTTTCTAATTAGAGGAAATAATTAGGAGAAGAGAATATATGAAGAAATGAAGTATATTGACTATTGAGCTATATGCTCTACAAAGTGTGTAATGTAATTAAGAGTAATGGTGAGGGTAAGGATCCCTTTATATAGACTAGGGCCCTTAACGAACCCTCTAACTAACTCTTTAACTAATCACTAACTACAACAACTAAGCCCTTAATATAATGGGCCTTAACCAACTCATTTAATCCCTTATATTCTAACACGCCCCCTCAAGTTGAACACTATTTATCTTAAATGTGCTCAACTTGAACAACAAAAATAAGGGGATAAGGTGAATCAAATTGAATGGTTTTACAATCACAAAACAATACAAAATACAAAGATTTCTTCAATTCACAACAATCTTCCTCCATTCTTCTTTTGCTGATTCACTTTTGAACAGCTTCAATCTGTAAGCTTCTAAACTTTCTTCTGCTGCATTCAAGTATGAAGTCTAAGCTTCTCAACTTTCTTCTGCTGTATTCAAGCATGAAGTCTAAGCTTCTGAACTTTCTTCTGCTCCATTCAAGCATGAAGTCTAAGCTTCTGAACTTTCTTCTGCCGTTTTCAAGCATGAAGTCTAAGCTTCTGAACTTTCTTCCGCTCCATTCAAGCATGAAGTCTAAGCTTCTGAAATTTCTTCTGTTGTATTCAAGCATGAAGTCTAACCTTCTGAACTAAGCTTCTGAACTTTCTTCTGTTGCATTCAAGCATGAGCCCCATTTAGAGTTCTTATAAGAACACATTCATTCATTGCAAAATGTTGCTTGTTCCTCTGGCCTCCATCAATATGTGCATGAATAAACCAAATAATTCCAATGGCCACAAATAGCCACAAATGAACCAAATCATACATCACTGAACAAATCAAGATATGTCAACTAGCAAACCAGCCCTTGTGTCATCTCAACTGAGTTCACCTACTCTCCCAATCTCTCTCTTAGATTCTTTAAAAACATTCATAATACTATTGGTATTTCATAAAGTCTCTTTAAGAAATACTTGCACTCTAATAAAAGAATCCATTGTTGGAAAGATTTGGATGGAAGGACAATAACAAAGACCTCATCAATGTCACTCAGATCTTCCAAAAACAATGTGAATCAATGGTTTCTTTGCAATAGAATCGCAGTGGCAAACATAGAAACTCTATGAAATAATCTGAACATAAACCTTGTAAACCAAATGAGAGACGAATATAGCAATAGTAGGTGAAGATTTTACCACGATCTTGAAGAACGGCTAGACGCTACTACCACCTACAACTCCAAACGGCTATCGTTCTGTCAAAGAAGAAAGTCAAGAAACCCACCGTCTTCCTTCTGCTTCGACTCTAGATTCGGTGTGGCTTGTTTGATTCCATCTGAAAGGTCCGAGTAATATTTCTCTGACTAGGGCAACTAATTATCGTCCAGCCCTGTAGTGTTGACATACCACAATCTCATTCCATTTGGGAAGCTTTGTACCCTTCTCCAAATCAAATTGATAATTTGTATTTTCACAAGCCTCAATTCAATTCAGCACAATAACCAATGAGGCTGACAATGTTAGGGTGGAGTAGTAGACTTAACATCAACACTTCAACTAGGAATTCTCTATTCCCTTGCAGCCCATTTCGGTCAAGTTGCTTAATTGCAACAACCTGATCATTACTTTCCAAGCGCCCTTTGTATACTCTTCCAAAACCTCCCTCACCCAACAAGCATTCAGTTCTAAAATTTCTAGTTGCAGTTGCCAACTCGCGAAATGTGAAAGTCTGTGCTGCTATATGGTCAGGGTTCCCCGTTTTAGAGGTATCCTTGGAATTTGTAGATGAATTCCTCTTCAATTTCCCTGGGGCTGGTTTCATTGGATCAACCATGTTCTCCTGCACCTCCATCTTCTTCGTTGGCTTTTTTTTTCCTTCTTCTTAGTGTTTGATTTTCCAGAACAGGGAATCCAACCCATGTTTCTTGATTTCTGCTCCCAGTGTCACGAAACCAAGAATCATTGAGGCTCTTTCTTTCTCCATCCACCCACGCCTCTGACGTGGCCCTTCTTCACAAAAGATGTAATCTTTGCTGCAATGTCCTCCCCAGTATTCACCAAGATTACATGTGGAGTAAGGTATGTCCCGCCAACTCCAAGAGCATCCAGTTGCTTCTTTCCAGAGCCCGCCGGCCTTCCCCTGCTCTTTTTAGCTGGTGGTTCATCTGCTTCTTTGAACTCTTTAACTCCTTCTCCTTCGTTTCTTGCTGACACGCCTGCGATCTGGCTTCTCACTCATATTGCTCTCAGTTCCCTCGTCGCCTGGATGCCATTCATGACGGGCATGTCGAGGTCCATGAGAATTAGCTGGTGGTTCATCTGCTTCTTTGAACTCTTTAACTCCTTCTCCTTCGTTTCTTACTGACACGTTTGCGATCTGGCTTCTCACTCCCATTGCTCTCAGTTCCCTCGTCGCCTGGATGCCATTCATGACGGGCATGTCAAGGTCCATGAGAATTAGGTCAAAACTTTGGCCTCCTCTGTGAATGTCGATGGCTTCTTTCCCATTTCTAGCAGCCTCCACGTGGCTCACTCCAACATCCTTCAACAGCCTCCCATGGATCCTCCTCAACACTTCTTGATCGTCAACCACCAGTGCCGTTAACTCCCTTCTTGCCGAACAGCTCTCACCTTCTTCCATTAACTCTCTCTCTCTCTCTCTCTGGATAGAGAAGAAGGAATGAAGAACTTGTTTCTTTAGAATCTGTTTGGACGGAGAGAGCAAAAACAGTGGAAGAGGGATGAGGATTTTGTGTGTATGATATATGAGGCTTGGGATCTTGATTACTAGGCTGCTAATCTTGAAAAAGAAACCTGGCTTTGATACCATGTAAACTTTTCTAATTAGAGGAAATAATTAGGAGAAGAGAATATATGAAGAAATGAAGTATATTGACTATTGAGCCATATGCTCTACAAAGTGTGTAATGTAATTAAGAGTAATGGTGAGGGTAATGATCCCTTTATATAGACTAGGGCCCTTAACGAACCCTCTAACTAACTCTTTAACTAATCACCAACTAATCACTAACTACAACAACTAAGCCCTTAATATAATGAGCTTTAACCAACTCATTTAATCCCTTATATTCTAACAATCTCCTATTGTGTTTTAACCAACTTCATATATATGCTCTTTTTAGACTTAAATATAATATCTAAATGACTTTTTTAGATAAACTAAGGAAGCTAAATAAATCGTTTAATTATAATATATGTTGCTATAATTAGATTATATAATAGTTTATATGTCAGGTTAATTAGTTTGAAAAAAAATATTAGTATTTTAAATTAATTTATTTAGTTTCATTAATCTTAAAAAAAAAAAAAACCATCAGTGTCTTATATTTAAAATTAGAAGTAGTATTAAGGCAGGAGGTGAGAGGTGAGGGATAAAAGTTACTCTTGCATTTGTAGCCAACAGTGCGGGTAATTAATTAATGTTTACAAATAAGGGTTTGGTTTAGTTGCACCCACCTCGCAAAGTCTTGAACTTCTCAGCAAAATAGATGTTTCTCTCATGCAACTGAACAGAAACAACTCTCGTTATCAAATTCCACCATAGCCATGATGGATCCACTCTTTTCTATTGCTTCCAACAACTTCACTTGCACCACATCCATATCCAAATCTCAACACAACCACTCCATTTCATGCTGATCGAATTGCCTCCTATATATAACGCCAGCACTCACCATTCCATTGCATCTCATCCAACTAAACTAAGATTCCTCTCTCAATCAAGCATATACTTACACCATGGGATCTTCAGCTTCAAGCTTCCTGGTCATGATGCTACTTGGTCTTGCACATTTGGGGATGACTATAGGAGCACCACCAGCAGCAGTTGATCCTGTTTCAGCAACTGGGAAAGAGCCCATCATTGAATTATACATGCATGACATTATTGGAGGAGGCAATCCAACGGCTCGTCCAGTTACAGGCTTATTGGGAAGCATATACAGTGGTCAAGTACCTTTTGCAGAGGCAGTAGGATTCAACACTCCAAATGGTGCAGTTCCCATACCAAATGCAAATGGTGCTATTCCCACCGTGAATGGATTTTCTGGTTTGGCACTAGGAACTGGCTTGTCTGGAACTGCCTTTGCCGGAGGAAACTCGGCTAACAACAACAACAACCAGAATGGTAATCAGCAACTGTTAGGAAATGATGGGTTGGGACTTGGGTTTGGTACAATCACTGTGATTGATGATTTATTGACTTCTCAGCCTGAGTTGGGGTCTCAGACAATTGGCAGGGCACAAGGTGTGTATGTGGCAAGTTCAGCTGATGGGACTAGGCAGATGATGGTGTTTACAGCCATGTTTGAAGGAGGGGAATATGGTGATAGCTTGAACTTTTATGGGGTGTACAAGATTGGGAGCACCATGTCACAATTGTCTGTTCTAGGAGGAACTGGTAAATTCAAGGATGCAAGGGGTGTTGCTGAGGTTAGGTCACTTATCCCACCAGGCCAGATTGCTACGGATGGTGCTGAGACGTTGCTCAGGATCATTGTCTACTTGAGCCACTAGAAACTACGGTGCTGAACTGGGTACTTGCTTGAAGATGGACGTGAGATTGTACTGTGTTTTCTCTGTTTGGTTGATTATTGTCCTTGATATATTACTTGTAATCCCAAAAAATAGTGAGGTGTGACACAGATTTGGTGACTTGTGATGATACTTTCAGTTATAAAGAAGTTCTAGTGTGTATTCAAAATTTCAAATTGATTCTGGCACGACTTAAAATATCCTACTCGCTTTGAACATATTAGTTTTTAGGAATCGAAATGATGAACAGGTTCTCTCAAGAACTATCAATAAGGACCCAAAAAATAAAAAAGATACCAAGACTTCTTTTCTTTTTTGAGTGAAAGGGATAATATATTACCCAAAAAAATGTATTTAAAAGGCCAAGACAAATATTTCATGGAAAGCAACGATTTCCCAGAACCAAACCAGTAAATGAACTAAGACCTCACATTCCTGGTGTTCGTGGCTATTTTCTATCAAGTAAAAATACACATTTTCTTTAGAATGTAAGCCTATTATATTTTTCTTTACAAAAATGCATATAATGACCATGAAATATAAAGGGAGATACATATCCTTATTTTTATATTATTATTATCAAATTTCGGAGGGAGTGATAAGAAATTGCAGTTCTAATAGGAATAAGAAAACAAACAAGAAAAAAAGATAACACTAGAGTCAGAATCTAAAACTCTAGGACAAGACAAAGTTTCTGGATAATATTTCATAGATATCCAATGAGTTTTACGCAAAAACTTTAATAGACTAGAGATACTTAATTACTGACAGCCTTAGGATAAGGATAAGCCTAAAAAAACTAACATAACTGCAACAAACTAAATTAAACTACCCTCTGGTCCTAATTACACAAATAACTAACATAAACCAATCTTAAGCTACGTGTTTCCTCCTGAAGTAAACCAAGAGAGGACGTCCTCTTCTATCAATTTCCCGAACATGGACATAAATTATACTCCCTCCGGTCCTAATTATAAGACCTATTGAACCGATTTTAGAGGGATTAAGCATAGGGGTTAAATTAGTTAATTTTACTCATTTTTCTAAAATACCCTTATATAAAGTTTGCACTTCAATTACTTTGTTGATTTCATATAATCCCTCATTCATATCAATAGAAGTATTTTAGAAAGAAATTGACAAAAATTATAATGTTGTCTAAAAATTATGACCAAAACAAACTCTCAAATGTTGTCTTATATAAGACCGAAGGGAATACTTGAACTTCCTTCAAAATTATTTTATCCTCTAAAGTTCAAGATCTGACTTGAGAGTAAGCTTTCCCAAGAGACATTATGGGTGAAAAGGAAAGTTAGAAGTGATATGGCGGGCTCGCAAAGATCATTGGAACGTAGACTCGTAGCACTTGAATAAAATACATTTTTCAAGTACCCAGTAAATATACAATCTCTCGATTACGTTAAGATTGTCTAGGGCAAAGTAGGGAAAAGCAAAACTGTGATCCTCATTTTCGAAAGTGAATATTTACAACTGATGGCTGCAAGAACAAAGTCTGTTGAACAGAGAGAGCAAGGGGCAAAAATGGATGGAACAGAAATGAAGAGATCTTCTTGGCTCGGCCATCCATACTACCACCTTCAGGACCTAGGTTTTTATGACAAAAAAAGAGTTAAAGTTCAACGAGCAGAACAAAGTTCACCAGACACTATAGATCGCCAAAAACAATTCAAAAGGAAACACCCAAAAATATGTTGATAATGATTGAGAAAAGTGAAAGAGAAGTAGGCATTAGTACATTGCATTCACCTTAGAGACCTGGAGTCTGCAAGGTTTGTGTCTTTTTTATGCATAGATGAAAAAATAAGTGAAATATGCAAACCTGGTTTGATCTTAAATTTGAGAGAATACGGACGCCTTCTTAGAATGAACTTGATTGGATGGTCTGTAGATTGCCGATGCCGATCAGTTGCAGAGATCAACTGCAATGATGAGGGGGGAAATTACATAGGGAGAGGAGGGAAGAGATAAAACCAAAATCCAGCAATCTACATGTAATCAAATGAACTTCATAAGAATCCCATATTTTGTCTGGCAGAGTATAAAGAAGAGAAGGCATCGGACATTGAATGCCTAGCAACTTCCACCCATTGTTTGGTAGATCTTACGGAAACTGCGTTATCTCACCACTAAGACTTCTAATCTGACGTAATTAAGAGAAAAAGATCAGAACTACAAATAGTATAAGCTAAAATGAGCTGAAACCTAGTGCTTTCAAACATGTAAGGATGAAATGGGATGTGAGCAATGACTAAAGTTTGTAACCCAAACCAAAAGGAAGAAGAAGAAAAAACTTGAGTTTTAATTCCTACTTGAGCATTAAGCTCAAAAAGTTAACATACAACGTACACTTATAAGATATATAAATTATATTACCCAAAAATAAACACACACGCACATATATAGATTAAACTAAGAAAATTATGAATATAAATTCATGTATATAGAAGACTATATTATAATTCCAACAATAAAGAAACCACTACATTTATATATATTATTGATATTGATAAAATCACGTATAAATCCACATATTATATAAAATTATATTAACTTATCAATAAGTGAGCCAAATTCAAGCTTTTAGCAAGAGCACAACTAGCTCACAGAAAATTAAAAGTTTATAGAGGGAAGTGAGAGCCTAGATTGAGATATGCCAACTTCCCACAGGAATCTTAGATCCAACAGGATGAACAACATACTGCAAACTATAATATATGGTACTTGTACAACAAACCAAACAATATCATTTGCCTAGCTCTCTCTTGAGACCATCACAAGTCTGTCCCACAAGAACAATATCAAAAGCATGCGATTATAACGTGCAAGAACAAAGTATAGTAGAATAATACCTTGTCATCGAACCGGAAGAGAGATTGGTCAAAATAAGGAGAAGGACTCTGTGACTGACAGCTGAAAGGCAAAGAGGCAAGCATCTTCTTCACAAACTGCAAAATAAAATAAAATTTACATAGTATGTTAATGCATTATACAAATTTTCTTTTATCTCAGGGGTGGGGATTGAGGTTACAGAAAGCAAGAGTGGCTACCTGCGAAGAGCTGCTTGCCTTATCCTTAATGACCCGCAATTGCTCCAAAGCATGAATATTATTTGAGTGAGATGATATGAAATTCGTATACATAGAATTTCTTGACGTTGCATGGAAGTGATCACAGAACTGCTCAAACAACACATAAAGATTGTCTGCCGAATTCTAACAAATGTAAAGAAGAGTCAGAAATGAGATCATAAGAAGCACTCTGGTAATACGTAGTTAAAGTCCAAGAAAATAAAACACTGGATGATGAAAGAAAAGCACCTGATAAAATGATACGATTTCAGTTGTCTCCATGTTATATACAGCAAAGAAAGCTGGGTGCTGATCAGCATTTCTTGACACCTGACGCTTCAAAACATGAAAGAGCAACACATTAGTTTACACTAGGGTCAAATTGGGTATCAAGGAAGGAAAGGGATTCCTTGTCCATCCTTGTTTTACAATGTTTATTATGTCTTTGTAATCCTTACTCAACAATTTTTCCCTATTCGTTAGTTTTTTAAATCAAGAGCATGAGGGCCATTCCCCTCCTAAAAATATTTTAGTTTACTCCAATTTTCTGTATCATCCCATTCCAAGATACCAAATCGTCTCTGGTTGAAAAATTTCCCAAAACTTAATCAGCTGGAGGCCTGGATAACAAGCTACCTTAAAAATACAATATGACCCTAGTAACCTATGCGTCTCTCAAAATGAAAGAGGACGCCAGTTCCAACCAAGGTTCCATAGAATGGGCAATGGCAATGACACCCAATTTAAGAAGGTAAATCTTAAGGATTTCTATAAACTTAATCATATGTTCTCTTTTCTCTTAGCATTCCTTTGCAAATAATTTTTCATTTCTAGAGGCTGAGGAACAGGAAGTGGAATCATTAGAACAATAAACAACAAAAGAAGAAAACTGACCCCTCCATCTACACTACCAAACTTGATTAGCAGGTGCTGTCGGTCCAAGAATTGCACCTGCTTGAGTCAAATAGGAGCAACTTGTCACATGTCTTAGTGGATGCACCGGGGATAAAATGATCATGAAAACAAGGATTAAGCGCCAGTTTGCTTGAGATTAGAGAATTGAGTAGTTTTGGTTGATTAAATACAAAAACGGCAAGCCTTATCCCACTAGGCGGGGGTTGACTACATGAACCGCATTGTGCCATCTTACTCTATCAACAACCAAATTTTAGGATAATTTTGGTTGATTAAATATAAGGGAAATTATCTTATCAAATTAAGCTAGACGCAGATTATTTTCAACACATCCCCCAAAAAAAAAAAAAAAAACTTTACCCCAAAAACTCTTATATTTAATCAACCAAAGTCACTTTTTTCTCTAATCTTAAACAAACGGGCCCTGGATCATTGACAAAATGCATGCTAATCTTCTCATAAGGATGCATAAGATGTCTGGATGACCTACCTTCCACATAATCAAGTCAACATAATCTTGAAAGAGAAAGTAAAACTTCTTCTTCAGGCTTTGGACCCTCTGGCAGACACAAATCCGGAAAATTACAGTGTTAAACTCAACATTGAAATAGGATTAAACAAGGTACAGACATTGAATCATAAAACTTCCAAAAACCAAAGAGTATTACAGAACTACAATTCAGAAACACAATAGTTCATTAGAGCAAAAACTGCAGAACAAGGTTCAGAGTCCACCAGCCACTGCATTCATTTAATGAAGTCATTCATTTATTTATTAGAAAAAGAAGAGTTCATTGATAGAGAAGATAAACTCAAGACCAGAAGATAAGTCAGTCAACACAAATGAACGTGGCTCTCATATTTATCCATCCTACCCTCTAAAGGTGAAAAACAATTCACTTAACATAAATGTTTATCTCTTTTATCTTTCAGCCTATTTTCTTCAGACACTTCACTTGTTGGCTAAAAAATATAATTAAGGCAAGGGGAAAACATGAGTAAATAAAATAATTACCTAGACACGAATGTTTTGGGAAAATATAAATAAATGTATTCTGTTATCTGTTAATAGCCATAAGGATAGGAGGGGGATTATAAGCTATAAATAAAGTCCCCCATACTATTGTATTCTGTTGTTGACAGTTTAATGAACCAAGAGCATTTCAGTCTCTCATCCCTCTGCCTCTTTGTTTCTATCTCCTCTCAGGACTCTTCCATCTCTGTTTCTCTCTCTTCCCCCTCTTCATTCCCTTTCTAGTCATCTTACCACAACACAATACTTATGATGTACTTATCAAGAGCACCGATGGGAGGAATGAAGAGGAGGGCATGGGACCCAACATTTGAAAAGATTCCTAGACACCACACTTGTCATTGGCAATGCTCTTCACAATACATTCTTGTAATGTACTTAGCAAGAGCAACAATGGGAGGAATGAAGAGGAGGCCATGGGACTCAATTTGGAAAGGCACCTAGACACCATACACATCATAGGCGATGCTATTTTTGCTCCTTCCTCTTCTCTCATTTTTATTTCTAACACTTAAAAGACCGTCTCTTTTAAATGGTAATTGATTTATATCAGGTGGCTTTGTAACAGTTTTAATTTTAGAAAACACATGATTTTGAAGTATTAGCACATGATTTTTGTTCATTAAAAAAATTATTGAAGGAGAAAAATCTACAACTTAACATTAGAAAATACAAGAAAAGCTCAAAATAACGCATGCCACACAGCAACAAAAAACTCTGAAAAGTCTAATAGTGTAAAAAAGCTGTCTAATTACTTTGCCTATCAGGCTACTTAGAGTAGGCAGTTGACCCTTCAATCTGGGAACAGCTCTGATCTTCCAGATCTGCCGAAGAAGGTAGACTCAATCAATTTTAAACTCTTCAAGCTAAGTCCTAATCCCCGAAGTGTTAATGATGCTGCCCCCTGACGTCACAATTTATATTTACACAAAAAACAACTCAACCAAGAATAGGCAGGAACCTCAGAGGCGCTAAATGAACCATTTTATTGCAAACTAAACAAGTTAAAGCTCTCTGATGTCTCTATTATTCTTAACAATCCAAAGGAACCTCACAACTAAAAGATGGCACATCTCCACTAAACTTGCCAGTACTTTTCTCTTCCTAAACATAGAAATAATCATTCAAGAGACCCTGAATATTCAGCCCTATAAACCCGCTAAGAGCAACGGTTTACGCCACATAAACCAAAGAACAGAACAACCCAGAAGCAGATAAGAGCTGGTCACTGAACTATCAAAGAACCGCATGAAACATGCAAAGAGAAAAATTTCCAAATAAAAAGGTAAAACCAAAGAACCAACCAAGGTATCATCTGTTTCTTCATTCCAGATCCGCCGGAATATGAAAGAAAGCAAACGCTGTTTGATACCACTCAGAAATGGATTCTCCAAATTAGGCAGGCTTTGATTATTTTCAACATGGTTTCCAGGCTGCTGTTTATTTTTGTCACATAAAGACAGGCCCTGTCAGTAATTACTTTTTACTTGTAAGCTGAGTGACTCATATATTCGACATAAAAAAAAATGCTTCTGACCATTATACTTTAGTGTTTGAAAAGAAGTATGCCTGAAAGTGATAAAATAGAAGTATGCATACAGCACTAGTGCACTACTAACCTGAGAACTTGAGTTGAGAAAAAGTTCATCATCTTCACGGCAGAACTCCCCGATGGCACGCACATCAACAAGGTTCCCAGAATCCCTAATTTGAAGAATGTGTATTGTTTGATAGCGAAGTGATACAATGGCCAATAGGTCATCATACAAGAAGACACCCATATTATGGGTCAAATTAATAAAATCATTACAGAAGACCTTCCCATCCAGGATAACTCCATCTTCCAATCTAAATATTGATTAAAAAAAGAAAAGAAAAGAAAAGGTGGATAAAGACCAAGAAATCAAATTATGGTTTGAAAAAGTAATAAAAAATTATATAAAAAACAAGAGCAAGAACCTTAAGAGATGAAAAGTTATCTTTTCTATTGAAGGAATACCCTGGACAGCTCCTCCAACTGCGGGTGCATCATGAATTTGTGCCGTAGAAGTAGCAAATATACCAAATTGATTACTCTCCATGTAAAGGAAGAAATCTTTACAAATAAGTTCATTGCAAGAAGCAAGTGATACACAATATAGCTGCGTAAAAAAACTCTCAAATCTCTTTGCATTTGAAGGCAAGTCATGTCTATCACAATCTTCATCTTTGCATGAATAAGAAAGCCATCTGGATCTATAAACAATCAACTCTTGATGATTTCTGCTGAAACTTATGAGGTATTGACCATCATCAGTAAATTTGCGAAACGAATGGTCTGGGCATTCAACCTCATATAATGTGTAACTTGGTACCAAGTTTTCATACAACTGCCGAGCATAATGAACCTGCAAGAATTAAATTACACCTGCAAAAATTATATTCAACTCAGGTTCCTTTAACAGAGGAACAAGACAACATTTGAAATTTTCCCGAAAATTTCCCAACAATGCTATTTGACTCCTCTGATAAAGTTATAGCAAAATATAACAAAATGGGAAACCATATAAATTTGCGTTTCAAATACAGATCACTAAGTTGTAAATGAACTGTAATTGTCACAAAAATCCAATACTTATGAGGTGCAGACGACAAGTAAATATACCATATAAACTCCACAAATATCTAGGAACATTTGTAATTATTTCCTTACTATTTCCTTTGCTGTCCGATATCAAGATGGTATCAAAGCCCAACATCAATCTTCATGTTTTGCCTCAATAGTGCTTGGAATTTGTGCTTTTCTTTCATTATCATTTAAATCTTGATATTAATTTCACCATTCAAAGCCTATATATTGCAATTTGAAGAATCTAATTACTTTAGGGATGCAAAATGTGTGAGCTTAGAGTTATGAACTTTATGGTTCATCATTATTATTCTGGAAAAAAACTAATTCAATTTAAAAGCTTAAATTATTACATGAAGACCGATGAATGGTTTTATTATGATATCCAGTATGCCTCAAGAAGTCCTTTTTGGGCTTCAATTGTGAAAAAATCATAGACATGCTGGCTTTGTCATAAAATTTCATGAGTCATGAAACCCTGGACCAAATTCATCACAGAAGTTCAAAAATCAAGTCATTAACCACTTCAACTCCAAAAGTTTAAGGTCCTAAAGAAGGCAATAATTCATTATAATTTCCAACAACTCTACTACAATGTTAATGACTTCAATTACCATTCCTTCGAACTCATTCACTCAATTTGTACTCATTTTAAATCAATTGTTTTGAAAAAATACTCAAAAACATGGATATTGAGAAATGTATATGAAGACCAGACTAGTATCAAAGACGAAGCTATCTAAAATAGCATTTGGGAGATTGAAATAACTTACACTAGCGCCAGGAGCAGGAGTGCGAATTTGACGCTCGAAAACCCTTGCCGCAATATTGCTGCTTCTATACATTAAAGCTTGTCCAGAAACTTTAAAAATTATTCCCCCTAAGCCAAAAGACATCAATAAAGTTTCAGACCACAAACCTCCCACGAATTTTTTTTTTTTTTTTTAAGAAAAAACTACAATAATTAAAATGAAACATGCAAAATTTGAACACCATGTTGGTTTCAAAACAAAACAATAGACAATAAACGAAGACAGTGAGAAAAAAACAAATAAAATGCACATCGTGAGCCAATTAAAGAGTTCTTACCTCAAATTTTAAAAAGGAGCAGTTGAAGGCAGCTTCTCGAAGTTCTACAGGGAAGAGTGTGGAAGGTTGGAAGTTGCCAATATGATTCTATGTAGTTCAAGCACTGAAAGTACAGAAGCAATGTTAGGGTTTTTTCTTTCTTGAAACTCACTCATGCTTTCAATGAAATGGAGGAAAAGCCGATAAGATGCAGCAGACCTCATCAAGTGCCGCGGTACTGCTCAAACTAAAGGCGGAAACACGGCGACGCCGGTGAATCGAGGGGAGATAATTGAGAGAACCAGTATGGCAGTGAAGTCTAGACTCTAGAGGATCGGCAGCGAAGTGAGCTTGTGTTCCGGAAGCAATTCTGAAAAATTCGCAGTTTCCTGCCACTTGCGAGCCATGCTGGGCCTACCGTACGACAGGATTTGCGTGAGGACGCGTTCATTTAAGTATGCTCACATATTTTGAACAAACAAATATTATATTTTTTTTAATACAGAAAAATCTAAACACTACTATGATTTATGAGCATTATGATGGGATGAATGTAGATCATGCCTCTTCATCTTCCATTCATATTGAATAGGATCATAATTTGTAACTCCAAATTTGAAGATTTTCTAACTTTTGAAATATATAATGATACAATTATACTCCCTCCGTCCCTAATTATAGGAGCAAATTTTGGAGTTGGTTTTGATCTTAATTATAAGAGCAAGTTTTAACTTTTGTCAATTTTTTCCTATAATACCCCTATTTATACTTATTATTAGGAGCATTATATATATGTGTGTTTACATATATATGTATATTTGTGTTTATGTGTGTCAATATATATATGTGTAGACAGGGGCGGACCCACACTGGTGCCAGTGTGGGCAAGTGCACACACTAAAAGTTTCATAATATATATATTTATTGAAGGAATATCATCTCAACTTTTCTAGATGGCCTACTTGGTTAAGAGTTTTCATAGTTTATTAGAGGGACCCTGTTCGATTCCTGGCACCAGCGTTTCTTTCATAGTTTTTTTAAACAGTGAAACGCATCTAAAATAAGCTGCACAAAAACCACACCCAAAGGATTCGAACCAGCGTGTAGGTGGGTGTATTCTAAGAGGATGCACCCAGCCAGTTGAACTTGAGCTACACAACCTTCTTTGACAGAAAGAGACGCAAAAAAATATAACAAGATACATTTCATTTAGTTTACTTATCCATAATTTATTGATTAGAAATAGTATTTTCATCCTTTGGATGTTAATTTAGTTGACTATTAATTATTATTATTTATGTTAAATTGAAGTTTTCTTTTCTTTTATTGTTTATATTTTTTTGTTTTTTTTAATGCGTTTAAAACTTTCTTTAAAAAAAAATTTCGGGGGCGCCCCCGATCCCCCAAATTCCACTACTAATTGTGCACCCACAAACCTAAAATCCTGGGTCCGCCACTGTGTGTAGATATATATGTGTGAACACACACACATATATAAACATACATATATATATATATATGTGTGTGTGTGTGTGTGTGTGTGTAGATATATGGGTGTGTGTCTCTTTGTATGTAGATAGATCTATATGTATACACATATATATACACACATATATGTATACACATGGCTATATAAAAAGCAACTAATATACATATACAAACTAATATGTCATGGATATTTAACGTAAGACAAATTAGAAACACTTATAATTAGGGCAACTTGTGTCATTTTAATTTTATATAAGGACATATTAGGAAAATGAGTAAAATTAACTAATTTAACTCCTCTCCTTAATTCTCCCAAAATCGGTTAAATTTCTCCTATAATTAGGGACGGAGGTAGTATTAATTATCCTTTTTATGTATTGTAACTCACAAGCAGAGTTGGGAATCAGGGCGGCCTTACAGGATCTAGGGTAAGAAAAACATCTGTTTTTCAAAGCTTGGTCTGAGAGCACTAGGGCCCGAAAAATACTACTCCAAACTTTAACTATTTTTCCTCCGGTTTTTTTCAAATAAATATAATTAGTAAATTACAATAATTAAACTTCTAATTTATCAAATAAATGTTGTCAACATTAATATCCAAACAACACGAATCATCCAATAAATAAACACATTCACTAATTTTTAATCAAAAGCAAACTATTGTACACAAATAACTCACATACCTAGGTTTTAAATTTAAAATTGTTATGGATTTATATAAGGCCCATATTCTGCTGTATGGCCCAACAAGGGGAAATCCACATGGCACAGATATGACGCCACATCACTTGGGCTTTGAGGCATAGAAGCCCACAGTTCAAACCCTAAACCTAAGGTAGCCTCTATATATAGCGGGTTAACCCTAAAGGTACATCATCTTCTACACGGTCTACGCTCCGGCTATTCACATACAGTAGTCACGAGCATACGACCACCCCTTTGGCTAAACGCCTCATCTAATCCTCGAACTACGTGGACTTTGATCCCTCTTCAGGGTACGTAGGCCCTAGGAATCGCTCCTAGGTCAAGTCCCAATCGACATCAACATCCTAGCCGCATCAGGGCTAGGGTTCTGGTTCTACGCCAGAACAGTGGCGCCGTCCGTGGGGACCGTAAATTTCGATTCCTACGACCAACGATGGTCAATACCAGAAGCGGCGATCGAGATGCCTTTGCACGGGCGGTTCACGAAAATCCACAAGACAAAATCAAGAATCGTAGCGACCTGCGAAGGGATTCGGAGAAACAATTGTTGTTTGAGCAACGACTTTGCCTCTCTCCTCTCATTGGATAAGTTGGCAATTGAGCAATGTGGAATGAAGGAGTCTCATCCTCTCTCCTCAAGGATCGTCATCCTCCCTCCTCTCATTGGATAAGTTGGCAATTGAGCAATGTGGAATGAAGGAGTCTCATCCTCTCTCCTCAAGGATCGTCATCCTCTCTCCTCTCATTGGATAAGTTGGCAATTGAGCAATGTGGAATGAAGGAGTCTCATCCTCTCTCCTCAAGCATCGTCATCTTCTCTCCTCTCATTGGATAAGTTGGCAATTGAGCAATGTGGAATGAAGGAGTCTCATCCTCTCTCCTTAAGGATCGTCATCCTCTCTCCTCTCATTGGATAAGTTGGTAAATTGAGCATGAAGGATTCTCATCCTCTCTCCTCAAGGATCGTCATCCTCTCTCCTCTCATTGGATAAGTTGGCAATTGAGGAATGTGGAATGAAGGAGTCTCATCCTCTCTCCTCAAGGATCGTCATCCTCTCTCCTCTCATTGGATAAGTTGGCAATTGAGCAATGTGGAATGAAGGAGTCTCATCCTCTCTCCTTAAGGATCGTCATCCTCTCTCCTCTCATTGGATAAGTTGGGAAATTGAGCAATGTGGAATCAATGATTCTCATCCTCTCTCCTCAAGGATCGTCATCCTCTCTCCTCTCATTGGATAAGTCGGAAATTGAGCAATGTGGAATAAAGGATTCTCATCCTCTCTCCTCAAGGATTCTCATCCTCTCTCCTCAAGGATCGTCATCCTCTCTCCTCTCATTGGATAAGTTGGGAAATTGAGCAATTTGGAATGAAAGATTCTCATCCTCTCTCCTTAAGGATCGTCATCCTCTCTCCTCTCATTGGATAAGTTGGGAAATTGAGCAATGTGTAATGAAGGATTCTCATCCTCTCTCCTCAAGGATTCTCATCCTCTCTCCTTGGGAACCCAGCAGGATAGGCGGATTCTCATCCTCCCTCCTTGGGAACCCGGATTTTTGAGTAGGATTCTCATCCTCTCTTCTTGGAAACCCGGATTTGAGCGGGATTCTCATCCTCTCTTCCGGGAACCCCAGATGTGAGTCATCTTTTCTCCTTTGGAACCCAGATTTGAGCAGGATTCTCATCCTCTCTTCTTGGGAACTCAGATGTGAGTCATCTTTTCTCCTTTGGAACCCAGATTTGAGCAGGATTCTCATCCTCTCTTCTTGGGAACCCAGATGTGAGTCATCTTTTCTCCTTTGGAACCCAAATTTGATAGGATTCTCATCCTCTCTTCTTGGGAACCCAGATTTGAGCAGGATTCTCATCCTCTCTTCTGGGGAACCTAGATGTGAGTCATCTTTTCTCTTTTGGAATCCAAATTTGATAGGATTCTCATCATTTCTTATTGGAAACCCAGATTTGAGCAGGATTCTCATCCTCTCTTCTGGGGAACCCAGATGTGAGTCATCTTTTCTCCTTTGGAACCCAAATTTGAGTAGGATTCTCATCCTCCCTCCTTGGCGTACCAGGTTACACCAAATCGGTTAGGACCCCGCTCGCCAAAGTTTTGAAAACGGACCCGGTTATACCGAATCGGTTAAAATCCCGGCTCGAGTAAATTACCAAAGTTTTGAAAACGGATCCCGGTTACACCGAATCTGGTTAAAATCTCGGCTCCGAGTAAATTTGAAGGCATACCCGGTTACACCGAATCGGTTAAAATCCGGCTCAGAGTAAATTTGAAGGCATACCCGGTTACACCAAATCGGTTAGGACCCCGCTCGCCAAAGTTTTGAAAACGGATCCGGTTACACCGAATCTGGTTAAAATCCGACTCAGAGTAAATTTGAAGGCATACCCGATTACACCGAATCGGTTAAAATCCGGCTCTCGCCAAAGTTTTGAAGACGAACCCTGGTTACCAATCTGGTTAAAACTCGGGCTCCGTGTTGCACCTAATCCCACCAAGTCTATTTACATGTATGAATCAGAAATAATAAACCGGAATCTCGGTGTTCGAGTATCTCAACCTGGAATCTCGGTGTTAGAGTATGTAAACCCGGAATCTTGGTGTTAAGTTAAAACCCGAAATCTCGGGTCGACGCGCAAGCAATCCCGACAATCACGAACAATCGATCCGGGTTGGTAAATCAACACATCCGTGCAGCTCAAAGACTGAACTACGGTGCAGGGGCAACAGAACGGATAAACGAGTCCAGGGTTACGACACCCATAATGGACAAACAAGTTAAGGGTTACGACACCCACAAATGGAGAAACAAATTCCGGGTCACGACACCCAGAACGGACCTCGGTTACACTTAATACGTGCATCAACTGGGATTGTTTCGAGATGACAACCGTCATCGTCAATGCTAAAGTTTGCATAAATTTCAAGCTATTGGTACCCTCCCATCACTGGGCGCAAGGGTGCCGTATTAAATTGGATGGAATCCACCTCCAAAATAGAAGAACGCCGACCCCGGTTACACTGATCCCAGTTAAAACTCGGGCTCAGCGTAAAGTCTTGACGGAAGCAAAAGATGAACCACGGCACACGGCCTAGACATGGCGGCCAAACAACTCATTACGGCCAAACACAACGAAAGGTCGGGCCCGGGGTATTCGGCGGGGAGACCTAGTCCTACGAAGGGCCGACGTCAGTAACAAAAAGCCAGAGATGGCAAATTGGCCGCAAATTGGGACGGCCCCTACCGGATTAAGGAAAAACTCAACAGAGGAGCCTACGTTCTAGAAAACCTGGCTAGGAAACAAATCAAGAGGACAAGTAACGGCGACAAGCTAAGGATCTATTATAGCTAGGCCTAGTCGTAGCCGAAATGCCGCAACGGACACCTCATGTCCGAATTGTCGCCTTTACAAAGCTAATCATCTCTAGAATTAATAAAGGGTTTATTAACCGAATGTTCAATTCTAAGAGTGCTTAAATGATTATTTGAATAAGCGAGACCGACACCGAGGTCCATACGCCGTGCCGACACCGAGGCCCATGCACCCGGTATATATTTTGATGCATCGAAATTGACACCTAAGTAAGAAGGCGAATAGTCATACTGGACCCTGATCAAGTCCACTTGGTCAAAGTGTGTCCTGACGACGACCACGGATGAGCATGTGACAATTTTCCCTTACCCCGGTTAAAATCCCGGATAACGACTCCGAACCTCGTAGCGTGGTATATTTAGACACCCCTATTCATGCACTGGTTTCGACACCGAAGAGTACTAAGCGGACTCTAATTATTTAAAGACCACGGCCCGGTCTAGAACTTGACTATGTGCGGTTTATGCATAAAGTTAAAAGTACACAATGGACCAATTACTTGAATTTTCATTCATAAGGTTAATTGTTCAAAAGTACACACAAACCGGCATCCTACGCCGAAACAAAAGGAAAAGGAAGAATAAAAGAAAAGAACTTCTAGCTTGAAGGGGCGCCTCGTCCACGGGCGCCCGCCACCCTGAGCCAACCCTAAGCAAGACCACGGCATTCCTAGGGCCGGAGGTTACCACCTCGGACCCTTATGTCGTCGGTCCTCACCACGGCATTCCTAGGGCGGAGGTTACCACCTCGGACCCTTAGGTCGTCGGTTCTTACCGCGGCACTCTTAGGGCCGGAGGTTATTACCTCAGTCGCCCTTTTTGGACATTGGTATTCACCACGAGTCCTCAAGCCATAGGACGCCAACATGGCACGTCACGAGACGCAGGATGTCACCCCGACTCATCAGACCTTGCAACGTTACCACGTACACAGGGAAATGGGCTCAACAAGTCCTACTACCGGGTGGGGGCAAGCTATTACATGATTTCTATAAGGCCCATATTCTGCTGTATGGCCCAACAAGGGGAAATCCACATGGCACAGATATGACGCCACATCACTTGGGCTTTGAGGCATAGAAGCCCACGGTTCAAACCCTAAACCTAAGGTAGCCTCTATATATAGCTCGTTAACCTAAAAGGTACATCATCTTCTACACGGTCTACGCTCCGGCTATTCACATACAGTAGTCACAGAGCATATGACCACCCCCTTTGGCTAAACGCCTCATCTAATCCTCGAACTACGTGGACTTTGATCCCTCTTCAGGGTACGTAGGCCCTAGGAATCGCTCCTAGGTCAAGTCCCAATCGACATCAACATCCTAGCCGCATCAGGGCTAGGGTTCTGGTTCTACGCCAGAACAAAAATATTATACAATATTTCTATGGCAAGATTGACCCTATGACATGTGATGAAAAGGTTGTCAATATAAGGAGCAAACTGATTGTCGTTTTCAATGAACATTTGAATGTGAGGACATATCTTCCAACTCCTTATTAACTTTTTTAAAAAAAGTAACAAGGCCTAATGGGCCAGTCCGAGACCCTACATGACCAATTTCATTTAACTCCTCTAATTTTCAAGTCTAGCCCTTCAAGGGCCAGGGTTTAAACGGACCGACTCGATAGGTTCGACCCGATTTCCTAATTCTACTCACAAATTTGGCTTTCAATACCGTTGTTCTATAAATAAAGGCATTTATGAGTAGCAATGGAATAAGAATCACTTTCTCCCTTCTAATCTCGTATTGCTCATCTCTCTTCTATGCCATATCTATGGTAATTTCTCATTTTCATAACAGACACTTTTTAGCCACTAGTTATTGTGTAACAAATAAATAGTATGATAATTGTTCCATGGTATGTATAAGGAATAAATTGTATTGTTTTTAATAAATCTGAATTTCACTTTATCGAGGATGCAATTTGTTGAAATTTTTATTACTACCTCTTATTCTAAATATAAGATAAAATTTGTAGTGCAATTTACATTATAAACTTCATCATTGTGGGATAATATTTTGGCTGTGATGCTTACGCGAAAGGTCCCTGGAGGAAAAAATGTTCTTTTAGAAATTCTCGTAGTACATGAGTATGCATGCATGTCAAGGAAAGTAGTGAAGGACTATGAACTTGTAAAATCTTGAAGAACACCTCGAACACTGCCTTGTATCTTTAAAATACTTCCTTTAATTATTTAATAGAATATATATTTAGAGAGTTGATCTTGATTCTATATATAAGATATAATTTTTATATTTATCAATCTTTTACTAATTTAACTGTATTAACTCTTAGTCTATAATAATTAAGAAGGATGGGGAAGGAAAGAATTAAGAAAAATGACAACGGTGTTTTGAAAATATATATCATATTAATTAACTTAAATAACTCCCTTAATCTAATCAAATTAGATAAATATGTCTTATATTAAAAATATTATAGAGTACTTTCTTAAATCATTGCATTGAAATTTTGAAACTACTACCAAATATTTTTGAGATCTTGAACTTGGTTAAATCCAACCTCACGTTAGAGAAGGGGGAGATCAATTGCAAGTTGCAAGGGCTTTGTTATTTAAAAGGATGATTAAAAATCAGAGATAAATTGTGAAGTCTCTATACATTTTAGAAATTTAGGCCCATTATGTTTATAATTAAAATTCTCAAATTTACAGGTGTGTTTGGGATGGCGTTTAGTCATCTCAGAAGTAGCTTTTTGATGTTCAAACATGTTTATGGGTGATTTTGGTTTTTTTGAAGACGTTTGGGATATCTTTTTCTAAATTGAGCTTTTGGAAGGGGGAAAAAAAGTTTAAGTCATAAGCCAAATTTTTGCTTTTGGCTTTTTGACCATGGAGAGAGAAAAATAGTTTATGAAAGAAAAATGTTGTGTCCTACTTTTTTAATTGAAATACTATTATGTCTTTATTATACAACCTTTATAGATGAAAATTTTTGTCTTAAATATCAATTCACTTAAAAGCTAATAAGTTACTAAACATGACAGTACTCTGCTGACGGAGTTGCCAATGAGCTTGTTTATGTTAGTGGTGATAGCGGTTACTTATTTTCTATCTGGCTTTTGTAGAAACCTGATAGAAAAACAGTCAGGTTGTAAATATGATTTGTGTTTGAATTGATGGTGGTAGAAGTGGTGGAGTCCATGTCAAAAAACTTAGAGTTTTTTTTTTCCTAAAAAGTACCCCATAAAGCTTTTCCCTAAATTGACTTTTAGGAGTTTTTTTTTTTTTTTGTAAAAAAAGCCCAATGGACTTAAAGCTCTACTCAAACACTCCACTTATTTCTTGAATCCACGGAAGAAGCTGCAGCAGTAGTAAGGTTAGCAGAGCTAGCAATTGTTGTTGCAATCTTTTCGGTCCGAGGGTAGCTCAGCTCTTTCCCTCCCAATCTGAATTGGTGAATTCTTCCCTGAAGTCCAGCCCAAACCCACCTCTATGTAGACCTTAGTTCCCTTCACTTAGGCTGGGTACTAATATGTCCTCCTCCCCATACACAGACCTTAGTTCACTTCACTTAGGCTGGGTACTAATCTGTCCTCCTCCCCATTATCCGATAGTTGCCCCATTATCGGGTCCATGAGAAATTTAATTGGTGAGAATTACTTAATAATGTTTTATATAAAAATTATAAAAATACTCTGATTTATGTCATTTTCACCAATTAAATTTTCAATGAACTTTAATTTTCCCCAATTTCCCAAAAACAATTTAAGTAGTTTAGTATTATAAAAAAACTTCAAATAATATATTACCCATTTTTATTTTTATAAAATTTATGCCTTTTTCAATATTTTACCTTTGCTTTTTCATTAATAATTTAAACAAGTTTCTGTATTTTTCACAACACACACATATAATATATATGATTATTTAATAAGACTTTCACGTCCTTTACAGTTATTTTCCATCTAAACTTACTTTTCAAAATAATCATTCAGATAAGTTTCATTTTCAAAAAAGTCTTCTATGCTACCGTCAATCCAAAAATAAATTACATTACACAATCCGACTTTTACTCAATCTTAAGTTTGTAAAAGTCATATTACAAAAAATATACTTTTCTCGTCGCTCTTCCAAAAATAGACCGTATATAAAACGTAAAGCAGTTTTGTCCCTCAGACCATCACTCTTTTTACGAGTCGACATTATGTACTTAGAGGTGTTTATTATGTGCTTATACCTCTAATTAGAGGTATAAACATTTTTATTTTTTATTTTTTTAGATATTGTATTTATTTAGATTAAAATTATATGCTACTTTCTGATATGTTTTTTGCACCCAGTATCTCAAATTAATTAATTTTCATAATACTGTGTTACAGACAAATGCAGAATTAGAAATTAATTAATTTGAGATATTAAGTGCAAAAAATATCTCAGAATGTAGAATATAATTTAAATCTAAATATATACAATATATAAAAAAGTTAGGAAAAAAATGTTTATACCTCTAATTAGAGGTATAAACACATAATAAGCACCTAACTCTAAGCACATGTGGACTCCTCTTTTTACTCATCTTCCACCGTCATCTCACAAATTCATGATCTTCGACAAAGGTTTCTTTATTCAAGTGTCTTTTCTGCATCTATCTCACTTAACATATCAACATCTAAACACGAGTCTATTCATCTGACACGTATATGATTTGTAGGAGAAGATTTGTTAAGTAAATGAATTTGAGATTAAAGAGGTATAATATATACCCCAACCTCCAAATGGATGCTTATAACTTGAAGGGTTATCAATGCTCGCATTTGATTCAACAAGTCTGTCTTATAATATCATTAAGGTTGCTGGCTTTTTATCAAAAGCGATGAACAATTTTCACTTGGACAGCTCGCCGGCGAGCATGTATTTTGGCCTGAACTGAACATTTAGCATGATCTCAAATTCAATAAGATGGAAGCAATGTCCGGGGCAAATCGCAATAATTTAAGTAGCATACGGTGCACTCACACACACACACATATATATATATGTATGTATTTAATATTGTTATATTAGTATCGCATAAAACTTCTGATTTAGCTGTTTATGAATGAGGTACGATCGAGTTTTTTTTTTTTCCTGGACATTAAGTTTTGAACGTGTTCTTCAAATTATTGATCTTGATCAGCTACCTAAAGATTTTTTATTTTTTATCAACTCGCCAAGATTAATAAATACCGGGAACAGCGAGTCAATGATCAACGAGTTAAAGGTAATGTGTATATTTTGAGGGCACGGTCATAATTCTCCTTCACATCCCAAGTTGCCTGTTGGGTCCTTCACCAGTCTGTGCAGACACTTGTTAGCCGAGGAGGGTAGCGCCACCCGCTTGGCGCTGGAGAGGCAGAAGCGATTCCCGCGAACGCTGGTTCAGTTCTATAGGGAACCGTTTGTCGCTGAGAAAGCAGAAATCCTATATTTCGGTGCTTTAGGCGGTTGATCATCGATCACATCTTTACCATCGTTCTGTTTCTTCAATATTTTACACTCTCCCGTATAGCGTTTCACTCTTCCTATTTTCTTCCCCCAATTTTGGAGGCATCTGAACCGGATTCCGTCCATGCAACACCGCCTACTTTGCGCCGTATCTGTTTGGTGAGCCCAGGTGCGTCCTGAAATCACATCTCCCTTGTACCTCATGGGCAGCCCTGGTTTTGTTTGGCTTTCGTACTGAATCTGCGGTTTTTTTTTTCGCCCATGCTAATGCCCAAAGCAGGAGGAATGAAGATCCTTACTAGGGTATAGAGTTTAGCTTGGTACTGATCCCCCCATTACTGATCAGCACAGTCTGCTTCGGGTGTAAATTGTTTGAAGAATAGTACTTGTCAATAGTCTGAAGGTTTCAATCGGTTTGAACTGTAACTTCAGTAGCTTTGGGTTAAAATGTCTACCGGACAAGTAACTAAGCGCGCCAAATACAAAACTTCCCTGAAAGATCCTGGCACTGATGGGGTGCTGAAATTGGTACGATCATTTTAAGCACAATTAACATTCTCTCATTTTTTCTTTGCTGTTTTCCATTATTCGTTATTATACCTTGGAAAATGACCTGAAACAAAATATGTTTCAAATCTTGATATGATGTCTTGTAAAATATATTAATGAAGTTTAGTTTTTGTTTGATAAAGACTAGGTTGTTTTTCAAATTTATCTTTAACTCCCGATGGGTCAAATTCATAGATTTGTTATAGACATACTTGTCACTGGCTCTTGTTGCATAGCAATTGCTGAAATGTTCTGCATTTTTATGCAGACTGAGGAGAAGCTCTTTTTTAGGCCTAATGATCCAACGTCAAACATGAAGCTCGAAGTCGACTTTAAATCTATACAGAGTACTTAACATTTTATGCTTTTGTTGTTGTCAATGTTTGTTTTAATATTGGTTACCCATAAGGCTGATCCATTTTAATCAATAAAGTATTTTTGAAGTCTTTCATGGTCGTTTTATTTAATGCAATCTGATCCATCTCTGTGCTACCAAAGCCATTTTTTTATTATTGTTGTGTGTGTGTCTGTGAGGAGAGATTTAATATCTTTTATTCTATTCTGCTTGCAAAATTCAGGTCACAAACACACCAAAGAAGGATCAAACAAACCACCTTGGCTTAACCTTGGCCATTCTCAGGTTTTTATTCAGTTTATTTTTTACTCTTGCAATTTCAATCTCCTTTACTGCATACTTTCTGTTGAGTCTTGTGTATGATGCTTTTTGTGCCTTACATTCTATAGGAACGGGAATTAGATTATTGATTATTGTATTACCAATTTGTTAGTTGCATTTATTTAGATTCACTTGGTATTATCTTTGTTTACTTTTCTTTTCTGATTATTGTTAAATGAGTCTATAGATTATGACTATGTGTCATTTCAGGGAAATTACATATTCGAGTTAGCAAGTTATCCAGATCTAAATGTATGCCGAGAATTTGTGGGTAAGTTTCTAGTAAGTCAGAAGTCTAGTTTTAGACTTATGCTAAATTAATGTTCCAACACTCATTTGAAGATTTGGTTTTTTATCAACAAAAGATGTTGCTTTCTACTGTTGTGCTTCTTGTGATATATCTTTCTCTGAAGGATTGAATTGCCCTTTTTTTTGTGGGGGGGGGGGGGGGGTGGTGGTGGATGGGCCTTTTGTTTAGTTGATGATTGGTTTTTAATGATTAAGAATACATATATCTTTGGCAGTCAGTTGTTTGTAGTATAATTGCCGCTGGGGCACATGACTTCAAGTGCCGCAGTGCTGCTGCTTTGTTTTACCTTAGGAAGTATCTCAACTCTTTCAGGTACACTTATCATAGAAAGGCATTTTAATTAAGTTTACTTTTATGGATTTGTAGTTGGGAGAGAGAGAAAGGAGGAAAATAGAGAGAAACTGAAATTCACTTCATTAGCCATCAACAATTGAATTACAAATGCATTAGGGTCTTATTTATAGCCTATTGTACCCTATTGCTCCAACGGTCACTACTCACTAATGATCTGTTAGTTATTACCCATATCCTTATATTTACATATCATATGCATATTAGAAATTTGGCATGGATAAAGGAACATTGTGTTAGGCCCTTGACAACCAACATAAAACTCTGTTGTCACATGGACATGAATCCCCAACCTAATGGGATAAGGCATGTTGTTGTTGTGTTCTTGATAGAAATTTGATTTGCAAAAATTTGGTTGTATGATCATTTTTTTCTTCCCCTGGCAACAATAAGAAATTGATATGTTGCCATAGAAATCTATATTGAAAGAGTTTGGGATGTATATCTTTTTTATTTTTTTAACATAGCAATATTGTGTGTGAAGTGAAAAGGTTTGATGATACATCAGGAACTCAGGTGAATTTTGAATTTAGCATGTTTTTTCTTTGTATCCCCAACTTTTTTTACTTAGCTTTATAGGCATATCTTTTACTTCTATCAACACTTTTTTACCTCTCAATATATATATAATTCGTTAGTTGAAATTATTCATCAAAATATGCATTTTGGTTTTCTTTGAGCAGGTATTGCCCTCTCCCGCAATAAGTCTGGAGAAGCTCCACCAGCTATTTCTGGAGAGCAGCTGAGTCCTGCTGAAATGGAGCTTAGAATTAAGCTACTGCGGGAAGATAGGTATTTGGCTTATATGCTCATTGTGAAACAACCTGTCATATTTTTCGGAGACAAATTAACAGTGATTCTGTAGTCTATTTCAATATAAAGGGATAAATAATAAAATATTTTATGCTACTGTGGGTTTCGTGTTAACTTATTGGTTGTGTTTTTCTCTGATTATAAGTTTTTAGTTGCTGTGGCTCATAACATTGTAGGATAGCAATGTAACTCAGGATTTCTTATCTCATGTTATTATTATTGGATTCCAATTTTCTACTTTGTTTACTTCAAGGTTACTGTAGTTTCATATATTTTTGGGTCCAACCCTTTATTAATGTTTCAGTAGTTCAATTTTTGCAGCAAGCTGCAAAAGCTTCATAGGGAACTTGTCGCCAGTGGTAAGCTGACAGAATCAGAGTTTTGGGCCACGAGGAAGGTGAAAATAGTTTTCTGGATATAATTATTATCAGCTCATATTTGTGTTTCCTGCCATAACCTGACACGGGAAAAATGAAAAAGTAGATGAGAAAGATGGGAAATAGAATGGAATCACTAACTCTCCATTGGTAGATCCATAATACTAATAAAATGGGCCAATACTAGAATGGGTCCAACCACAAGATTTTAACACATGACGTAGCTCCTGTTCTCTTCTGACACTTGATTTGCAAATGGCATGTAATTTAAAATTTAAACACATAATGTTTGGCTTTTTTTTTTGGGTTATGCTAAAAGGAATTTCACCATTGTAAATACTATGTCAAGTTTTTTAACTTCAAAACATGTTGCAGAAATTGCTGGATAAAGATGAAAGCAGAAAGCTAAAACAACGTGTTGGCTTTAAGAATTCTATGATCTTTGACACAAAACCTATGAGTGATGGTCGGGTATGATACTTCCTCTCCTTCTGGTGCATGGTGTTGTGTATTTATGATGGGCCTCTATATGCTGTGCCATATGGCTGGATGGTTGGATGCTATTGTGAGAACCCTGTTGATCTAATTGCTTGTTTGTTGCAACTAATAAAGTATTCTGACACAACTTGAAGAGTGGAAAAAAGGAATTCTCTTGAGTGTGGAACTTATATTTCCAAAGATTTTGAATGCCCAATGGTGCTGTGATAAATGGAAATTAAATTTGCGTTATTGATTCTGTCTCTCTCCCTCTCTTAGTTTGAGCATTAATTTTTATGAGTTATTGTATTATACATCTTGAAGACCTTTTAGATTTTCTTCATAAAATTGTGTTTTCCAGGTACATTTATCTGTTGTCATTATATTTATTTGTCTTGTTCTTTTTTCAGACTAATCAGGTTACGTTCAGTTTAACGCCAGAGATAAAAAATCAGGTATGTTCCTTCATGCAACCCTGTCCTTGACTTGTTTATCAGATGTTTAAGTAGATTATGGATATTTTATCCTTTGGTAAAATGGGGATTTGATTTATCCTGCTGCATACTGGACAAAAATATGGTTCACTAGCACGTTGTCTAGCTTATGAGTTCTGCTTGACTAATGATATTCTAAGCTGCAGCTTACAGCTATTGCATGTGTTATATCTAAGAATTACTTTCTTTGAATGTTTACTTGACAAATAGACTTCCTTATTTCCTTAGATATTATTTTGCATTATTGTCTTTCCAGATTTTTGCCCTGAAACCAGCTGTTCACCAGGCATTCCTTAATTTTGTCCCTAGTAAGGTACAGCTCGAAGAAGTTATCCTGTATTTTGTTTTACGTCTCTGATGGACATTGGTATGAAACCATTTACCTCATTTTCTATTTAAAGCATTGTTCTCAATTCTCAATTTTGTCTTTTAATTCTAGATGACAGAGAAAGATTTCTGGACTAAGTATTTCAGAGCTGAATACCTCCACAGTACCAAAAATGCTGTTGCAGCAGCTGCTGAAGCTGCTGAAGATGAGGAGCTTGCTGTTTTTCTGAAAGATGACGAGATATTGGAAAAAGAGTCTCGAAAGAAGGTCTATATCATTTTATTTATTTTTTATAGGGATCCATGGGCTTCATTCCAATTTCCGTTCAAATTATATGAAAATGTTTTCCCCCTTTCGTTTATGTATGTTTGCAGGTTCGACGGGTTGATCCAACTTTAGACATGGAAGCAGATCAAGGAGATGATTACACTCATCTTCCTGTATGGTGAATGAAACCATTCCTCTATCTCCTTTAGGAGGTTCTGTTACATTGTTAATATGATTGTTCTGTGTTGATGTATTTATCTTCAGTTTCTCATTAATGCTTTGCTTATATATTGCTATGGATTTTAGTGGGAGGAATAATTGGCAACTTTGTAAATTCCATTTTTTTTTTGTCACTAAGAAAAGGCTTTGAACCATCTTTAGTGTAGGTTTCTGTGGAAGTTTAGAAGAATAAATTATAAGAAATATAGGACGACCTGAAAATTTGATATTTCCCCAATCGATCTTAGGGTCTCATGTAGAAGTCAGTGTAGTTTGTGCTCAAACATTATACTGTTAGCAGATACAAGAATACATTTACTTGGTCATGCAGATCTTATCCTACATTCATACCGTCTTCTCTGCCAGATGAGTTGTTGAAAAAATCTCAGATGTTGTATATATATCTGTTTGCAGTATTGGTTGAGAAGCATTAGGTCATTGAATACTTGTTTCCTAACTTTTTTGTGCTCTTTTGATGAGAAGGATCATGGGATCTTCCGTGATGGTAGCAAGGAGGTATCTGAAGCACAACATCAGCTGTGTCGGAGAACTTTATTGCAAGATCTTAACCGACAAGGTGCAGTTGTGCTGGAAGGAAGAACTTTAGGTAATGTGTTTTTCTCACATTTACTAGACATTCCACATCTGCTAAGTGAGTATGCAACTTACATTTTGTCTTGAAATGTAATGTGTCCGTAAATATTTGAGTATTTTATATCCTGATTAGATTGTTCCCTGACATTTAATGCACTTCACTCCTACAGCCAGAGAAAAACTACTCTGATATTATATTTGCATTTCATTATTTTTTTGTATTAAAAAATCGTAGGGTATGTTGTTAATAAAGTTCCACATGGAGCAAAGTTTCTGAGTGTTGTACTTCTTTCAGTAATTATATCGAGGAAATCTGTATGATTTAGCCTTCATCTGAGAGAAATCAAAGAAGCTGCAAGGTTTTTTTTTTGGTGCATAAAAAGAAATGAAGAGTTTTTAGTTCAGTATGCAATGGTTTTTTTGCTGTTTGATGGGCTGATGAGTTTGATTCCCACAAATGTGTAGATTCGGAGATGGAACACCAAAGAACAGTAGCAGAAGTTCTTGAAAGAACAAGACATGGTTATTGGCCCAACCCGTTTCTTGTTCTGTCCTCTTCCATTCAGTTTGAGGCTAGCTCTTATTTCTAACTCCTATGCAGAATCTGACGGGGATATAGAGCAGGAGAGACGTAACAGAATTTCTCGAATGACCCAAATTGAGGATCTCCAGGAACAGGGTGATCATCCATTTGCTCCGCTCTGTATCAAGGTCCAGCTTGATCTCAACCTTTAAGTGCCTTGTTGGAAATCGTTATCCAATTTTATCAAGTTACTTTTAGTTGTTCTATTTTAGTTAAGACTTATTTGTTTTTAGAATGTTCCCTTTACGCACTTAGGATTGTTTTTGATATTATGTTTTGAGGATGATCAGTAATAAGTTTTCTTGCTGCTATTCAATAGAACAAGTTATTAACCAGAATTTCTTCGTGCCTAATAATCATTTCAGACTCCATAACAATTGCATATTTCATCTGAACAACTTAGTCGTGTATTATAATTTCTTACGTTTAGCTAATATCTAGTTTCTTTCTTGAAACCAGGATCCTCGAGAGTACTTTGACTCCCAACAAGTTAATGCTGTTAAAACTTTGGACCACTCACAAGCTGGAATGGATCAAACAAGATGCAATTTAAGTTCTGAGGAAGCATATTGCTTTTTGAAGGTGTCTATATCCAAAATAAAGACCTTAGGGATAAGTGATCCCCTAGTTGGTCCCGAGATTGCTTCAAAGGTAATGAATCTTTTTGTCTATTATTTTTGTAAAAGATAAGCTTGTGTATATAATTGACGAGTGTTTGGGCCTGTCTGATTGAATGCTCAATAATATACTAGGTCATGTGGGCAACATTTGTTCCCTTTTCTTCTACCTTTGGTCTCGTCTATCAATCAATTTTTGTTCCCATTGCAATATGAATGTTTTTTGTTTGGTACAGGTTCTGGCTGGACTGACAAAGAATATCTCAACCTCCAAATATCAGTTTGGAAAAAATTCCCAGGAGAGCGTTCTGGATATATTGCCTAATACAACTAAGGAGCAACTGCTAGATGTGAGTAAATGCCAATCGTGTGAGTTCCATGAGAATGGGAACGTTAGAAGAAGGATGGAAAGAAAAGAGAGACAGAGAGATAATATTTTGGGCTTTTCCATCAATTGTGGCATCTGTCTCCCATATCTTTTGCAGTAGTTTCAAATTTTCTAACAATACAAGTTTTTTCTTGAGAATGGGAACGTTAGAAGAAGGATGGAAAGAAAATAGAGACACAGAGATAGTATTTTGGGATTTTCCATCAATTGTGGCATCTGTCTCCCATATCTTCAAGCAGTAGTTTCAATTTCAAATTTTCTAACAATACAAGTTTTTTGTTTTGGGTAATTCTAAATGTTTTTATATATCTATGTAATATGCACTTCCTTCTTTCCAGCATTGGGTTTGCAGTCAGGAACTGCTGAGGCATTTCTGGTCTTCATATCCAATTACAACATCAAACCTTAATACTAAGGTAATTTTATACCCTTGATCAATTCAACAAGATCTTTAATGGTTGTTAGGATTAGCAACTAATTAGTGTTTGTAATTATAGATTAGCTTCCTCTTGTATATGACAGCTAGCATATGCCACATGTAGGGCTATGATTTGTACAGTACAATATTCTGTTATGATTATTCAATATATATACGCACAGTGACCAGGGGAGGATTGTATCCCTTTGGCAATTCATTTCCACTACTTGTCCTTTTTCTATCTTGGTATCAGAGCCAGGTTTTTCATTTCTTACCTTTATTTTTATTTTTCGCTGAAATGGCCTCCTCTGGTTCATCTCGTTCAGACGCTCTACTCGTCTCCGGCGGCTCGAAAACCTACTCTCTTTTCCAGTCGTCCAGCCAAACCTCGTCGATCAAGTTGGATCGCACTAACTATCTCGTCTGGGAATCGGTCGTTTTGCCTCTGATAGAAGGCAATCGCTTGCAAGGACATATTGATGGCGATTTCTCTCCTCCTCCGTTCACCACTGCTGCGCCGAACACCAATACGGTGATTCCCAACCCAGAGTTTGAAGAATGGTACTCCGTAGACCGAATGCTCATGGGTTGGCTTCGCAACACCATGACTCAAGATGTAGCCACCCAACTTCTTCACTGCCGCTCATCGCTTGAACTCTGGACCGAGGCTCGTGCTCTTACCTCAGCTGTGTCCAAATCGAGAATCATGGTGTATCGCTCAGAGCTTCATAATACTAGAAAAAATGGCCTCTCCATGACTGAATATCTCTCCAAAATGAAACGTACGGCAGATCACCTTGCCCTAGCCGGCGCTCCAATTTCTGTTGATGAACTAATCCTCTACACCTTAAATGGGCTAGACGGCGACTACAACCCAATAGTCGTTAAGCTCATCGATCAGGATGGCCTCTCATGGGTCGACGCTCAATCGGGGCTCCTTGCGTTTGAAAGCCGATTGGAGCAACTGAATCAGTTCTCCTCCCTCTCTCTTCAACCATCGGCCAACTTCGTCAGTAAACACTCTGACTCTTCTTTTTCTCCTGATCGTAGCTCCGATCGTGGCTCCGATCGTGGATCTGGTCGTGGACCATGGAGGGGAGGACGAAGTGGACGAGGTCGCTCCAGGGGACGCTCCAATAACTCAGGCTTCAATGGGAACAACCCAGGAGGACGTCCTTATTGCGACTTATGCGAGCGTCAGGGACACAGGGTCTCAAATTGCTATAAGCGATTTGATAAAAACTTTCGCCCTCCATCCCACAATGTTCCTCAGTCGTATTTTGCTGAACCTGAGGTTATAGCTGACCCTGATTGGTATATGGACAGTGGTGCCAACCATCATGTTGTTGCCACTCCATCTCATCTGGACTCTGTGAAATCAGTGGGTAAGGCTAATTTAATTTCTTGCACTGGTTCTAAAACTCACATCTCTGGTATTGGAACCGCCTCCATTTCTTGCTCTGGGTCTGATCTTTGTCTTAAAGATGTCTTATATGTGCCTCATGTTGCTAAGAATTTATTAAGTGTGCATCAGCTTGTCTCACACAACCCTGTTTCAGTTTTATTTACTAATGAAGGCTGTGTTGTGAAGGACAAACGCACAGGGCATCTCCTGATGAAGAGCATTCCAAGGGAAGGACTATATCCCATGACTAAAGCAGATTATAAAGCAAATATTGCAGCAGCCTCTTTGAATGATGAAGAATTTCTTACTTGGCATTACAAACTTGGTCACCCAAGCAACAAAGTTTTACAACAAATTTTAAATGATTGTAATGTCAAAGTTCAAATCCGTGATAGTTTTGTTTGTGAAGCTTGTCAATTTGGTAAATCAAAGAAATTACCTTTCTCAAAGTCTTTGTCTCATGCCTCTTCACCCTTTGAGCTTGTCCATACTGATTTATGGGGTCCTTCACCTACACAGTCTACTCATGGTTACCGTTACTATGTTCACTTTATCGATGATTTTAGTCGTTATACTTGGCTTTATCCTCTTAAGCACAAGGGAGAAACAATCACTGTTTTTAAACATTTTCAACAAATGGTGGAGAATCAATTTCAAACCAAAATCAAATCCATTCAGTGTGATAATGGTACAGAATATAAACCCCTCATACCTCTTGCTGCAAGTTCTGGTATAATTATGAGATTTACTTGCCCTTATACATCTTCTCAAAATGGTAGAGCAGAAAGAAAACATAGACATATTGTGGAGATGGGACTAACTCTTTTGGCTCAAGCTAAAATACCTTTAGCTTCTTGGGTGAGGCCCTGAATATCATTCTTTAAAGCCTTTTGGATGCGCTTGTTTTCCTTGCTTAAAACCCTACAATCATCACAAGTTTGAGTTTCACAGTCAAAAATGTGTCTATCTTGGACCAGCCTCTAATCAAAAAGGGTTCAAATGTCTTAGCCCATCTGGTCGAATTTACATTTCCAGACATGTAATTTTTGACACTGCTGTTTTTCCTTATCATACAGGTTTTGCAAACAAAAGAGGCCCAACAGATGAGGCTCACAGTACATTTCCAATTATCATTGCAGATTCCTTACGTAAGAGCCCACCCACCACCCTTGGCCCAATCCCTTCTCAGCCCATATATCCTCAACCACCCACACAAATACCTCCTGCCACGTCTCTCTTTCAAAACTCACCTAATTCATCTTCTACAAGCCCAAGTCACGAGCCCTCAAGCCCAAACACTAATTCCTCCAGCCCTATTTCACCTCAACATTCCATTACCCTATCACGTCCATCTTCACCCAATCTTTTACCCAGCCCTTCCTCGGATACCTCTCGTCCGCTCCCACCTACCTCACCTTCCCACTCTCTCGTCTCGCCATCATCATCCCCGCCCTCTTCTCCATCCCCTCCTCCCTCTCCCTCAAATAAACACCCCATGACTACAAGGGCAAAGTCAGGCATCTCCAAACCCCGTCATCCTTTTGTGGGTTTATTCACTACTGAAACCCCTCAACAAATTTCTCACGCTGCTGTACCCACCTCAATCTCCGAAGCTATTGCCTCTCCTCACTGGTTTGATGCTATGAAGACTGAGTATGATGCTCTTCATAGAAATCACACATGGGTATTGGTACCGTACACAGTCGAAATTGGTTGATTGCAAATGGTCTTCAAAACAAAATTCCAAGTGATGGGTCTATTTTGAAACATAAAGCACGTTTGGTAGCCAAGGGTTTTCAACAATCCGCAGCATCGATTATGGAGAAACTTTCATCCTGTAGTAAAGCCTACCACCATTCGGTTGATTCTCACTCATTTTGTGACCTTTAGGTGGGAAATTAGACAACTCGACGTCAATAATGCGTTTCTCAACGGTTATCTAAAAGAACAAGTCTTCATGACTCATTTCGGTTTTCGTGATTCTCGGCATCCGGGCTTCATCCGTCGTCTCAACAAGGCTATCTACGGGCTTAAACAAGCCCCACGCGCATGGTTTGAACGCCTCCGCAACACACTGCTCAATTGGGGTTTCAAAACGCTTGGAGTGATATCTCCTTATTTTCCTAAGAACCAAGCACACTCTGGTATTTATTCTTATTTATGTCGATGATATACTCATTCACGGCAACAATTCCAAATTTGTTCGAAGTTCATTGTCAACTTAAACACTTGTTTTCTCACTTAAGGACTTAGGACCTCTGTATTATTTCTTGGGGCTTGAGATTCATAGAGACAGTCACGGGCTCTATGTCAATCAAACCAAATATATTTTGGATTTGTTGAAGAGATTTAATATGTATGATTGTGCACCTGTACCAACACCCATGGTCACCGGTAAACAATTCTCAATTGCCGATGGAAAACTCTTGTCTGATCCTTCTCCGTACAGAAGGGCAATAGGGTCACTGCAATATTTAACCACTTCTCGACCAGACATAGCTTACTCAGTCAACAAGCTTAGTCAATTTCTGGCTGCCCCTACTGAGGTGCATTTTCAAGGGGTTAAGAGAATTCTGAGATATCTCAAAGGCACTTGTCACTATGGTTTACACATTAAACCTGTTAAATCACTTCGCTTGATGGCTTTTACAGATCTTGAGAAAATCTATGGGTGGTCATTGTGTATATTTGGGGGGAACACTTCTGTCCTGGTGTTCAAAGAAACAAAAAGTTGTTTCAAGATCCAGCTCAGAATCAGAATATCGATCTTTGTCAGATGGGGCATACGAAGTCAAATGGCTAAGTTCCCAATGTCTGAACTAGGCCTCTTTACTAAGCAACCTTCAATTATTTGGTGTGATAATCTTAGTGCTCAGGCTCTTGCCTCCAATCCCGTTCATCATGCTCGAAGCAAACACATTGAAATTGACGCGCATTTCATCCGGGATCAAGTATTATCTGGGTGCATAGATGTCAGATATGTACCCTCTTCCTTTCAAGTAGCTGATTGTCTTACTAAAGCTTTGTCATTCTCTCAATTCTCTCTTTTTAGAAACAAACTTGGAGTGTGTGCAACACCCTCTCGTTTGAGGGGGAATGTTAGGATTAGCAACTAATTAGTGTTTGTAATTATAGATTAGCTTCCTCTTGTATATGACAGCTAGCATATGCCACATGTAGGGCTATGATTTGTACAGTACAATATTCTGTTATGATTATTCAATATATATACGCACAGTGACCAGGGGAGGATTGTATCCCTTTGGCAATTCATTTCCACTACTTGTCCTTTTTCTATCTATGGTGGAAGAATTTGTGCACATTGAATCTTATGACTCTATGGTGTGTAAGTCATGAATTTGTACTGGCTTGCATTTGTGTGTAAATTTATCTCATTCTTGAACCTCATAGGTTTAGAGTTTTGCCGAACTAGTTGATTTGTTTCCCTTTGATTTTTTACCTAAAACCAAGTCGAACCAATCCTCTAAACTTCCATTGTCATGTCATCTGTACATTCAAGCTCCTCTTTCTGGCTAATTAATTGTTTAAAAACTGTTTAAGTTGGTAGACTAAGCTATCAAGCATTCTGGTCAAAGATGCTCTGATGTTATGTTGAAAACCAATTAACTTAATAGCCCAAACTGCCAAGCAATGGCCATGGATCGCTGTTTTATTACCTTTTAACATGAATGTCAAACCAATGGACATCAGGAGGGATTTAGTAATTGCGCTGAAGCGATTTACCAGTTAGTCATTTGAAGATTTGGGAGGGCTTCTTTTGAAATATGCCAGTGGTAGACATGTGCATGTCTTGCATTGTATTGATCTTATTGGTAAAGATTTACTTGGTGTATTTCGTTTATTCATATTTTCTCATTCATTTGGTTATTGAATGCAGGTGAATAGACTCAAGGATTCCATATCACAAATGTATTCTAAACTCGAGGTAATTATTTGGCCTTGTCATTCATGGAGACTTCTATTGTTTTCTTCTTTTGGTTGAAGTTACCAGTTTGCCTTCATAATTTTCCATTTATATTTAATTTTTAGGAAATAAAGGTATCTGCAAGGTCAGACATGAGGCACCAGGTTTCCCTTATTGTTCATCCGATGCAGCAGGCAAGCACTCATGCTCGTTTGACTGCTTTTCATTTCTTTATACATGTTTTTCGTCTAATGCCATATCTTCTGCGTCCTGAAATTATGAAAAAGGAGACGATGAGCAAGTATTTAAGCAATCTATGATCAATTAATGAATTAAAAAATATATAATAAAGGAAACTATTGTTAATTTAATAGAATGATATTGCTGGCTCCTATTCTTTGGACCTCTTTGTGGCTTGACTGGTATGCCAATGAACTTTCTACATTAATTTCTTTATTAATTGAGCTGCTACTTGATAATACTATATCTCTAGTCTTTAATATAAGAGCTAGTAGTTGGGCATTGGATTTGGTCCTAAATAAGACCCCAATCCACTTTATCTCACAAATTTATAATTTTTTTCTCCAAAATATCTCTATTAATTACTCACATTAAAGAGTTTCTACCTAAAGATAGTCACAATAAAAGATAGTGTTTTAGGAAAACCAATTTATATCTGTTACAAATAATTAACATAACTAATTTCCTTAATCTACCTAAATACCTAAATTAGTTAATTAGCACTTATATTAAGGACTGGAGGTATTTATCTGGCATTGCCTTGCCTGAACATTTTTTGGAGTGCTTGTACTATGGCTTTTTGGAGCTAGTGAATGGGTTATGCCTTTGTTCTTTCAAATTAATACATCCCCTTAGCTGCTTAGCATCATATGTGGTGTATAACTGATGGATAGTTATGTTAATTGCAGGTGCTGGATGCTGCTTTATTACACTATGATGCTGACAAGCGAAAACGAAATGCAAAAGCACAGAGGCTTAATGGATATGCCTAGGATTAGCATATGATGTCACCCCTTGTTACTTCTCAAGCTCCTTGCTGTAAAATTAATAGAAATGCAGATTGCATCAATTTTGCTTTATATCATGATGAACGAATGCTAGAATTAGTACGCAAGAGTAATAAATAAATAGTTAGCGTGTCAGGAATCTTGTTGAGGAATTTCTCAGGCAGTTCAAGTCGAGTGCAATAGGTTTTCGTTTTTTTCAACCCCATTTTGGACCACTGATCTTGAGATTTAAGCCTTACTGCCCTTCGACTCCAAACTCCAAAGAGCAAACAATTTTGTCTTTTTCTATTAAACTGCGGAAAATTTGTTGGCGATGAGCTTGTCACAATCTTATATTGATATATTTTTTTTGGATAATAAAGGCACGCCGAAGCTTGAAAATGTGAAATAGGAACTAGATTATAAGACTCTAGCCTCTAATACAACAAGTAGAAAGATACTAAGAGTTACAGGATTGCTTATTCTTCAAAACTATATCCAGGCAACCTTTGGGGATAATTGGAATCATAACCACATCGGCACCAATGGCAACACTATGACCCTCCTTGGCCATGTAATCAGCACAAGAGATGTTTTCTCTTGGAGTATGATGAAGCTTCACGTCCTAGTCTTGGAACATAAGGTCTCTAGTCGCCCCAACAATGTCTTTAAGGGGATGATCAGTAGGGCAATCTCTCATAAGGATATTGACGACATCAAGAGAATCGGAGTATATAACGATTCTCTGTAACCCCATCTGAAGACTAATCTGTAACCCTATTATGATAGCATAAATTTCAACTTCAATGACAGAAAGTAGGCCAAGAGGTTTGTAAAAACCCATCAACCAATCCCCTTGAGTATTTCTTAATACTCCCCCACACGTTGCTTGGTGTTGTTGAAGCACTGATCCCTCCACATCAATGTGGGCTGTGTTCTCAGGAGGGGGTGTCCAAGATTTCTCTTCTATCTTGTCCAGTTGGAAAATCTGGTGGTTTAGCTTTTCATTTGCTCCATTTTCCATGAGAAGGTAGCTACACCGGTGTAGCATCTCCCTTGTTTTTGTGCTCTCTCCCTGAAATAGAAATTTACATCTGGTTGTCTAAAGAATCCAACACCCCAAGTTAAAGATTCTTGTCCATGAGAAGTTCTGAAATCTCCTTTTGCTAGGCTTGTGCCTGATATTTCAGTTAAGCCAAACCTGCAAGCTGCTAGGGAAAAACTGAGAGAAATAATTAGGTTTAAAAAGCAATTTCCACAAATTTCTAGCACGCTCACAATCTCGAATTATATGAATCACACTTTCCTCACTATTGCATTGAAAAGGGCAACCATTATCGGTAAGGCCCCTCCTGGCCCGAAGAGAGTTGGTGACAAGTCTCTCGTGACCAACTAGCCACATAAAATATTTAACTTTTTCGAGAAGTTGTCATTTCCACACATGGGCCCAGAAGTTATTAGTACTTGCTTCTTCACTGTCAGAGAGATATTGGTAGGCTGATTTTACAGAGAAACTCCCATCCTTTGCTGCTCTCCAAGTAAAACAATCTGGGGAACTGTTGCAGGGTGGATTCAGTTGTAAAATGATGTTTATAATATCCGGAGGTAGAACTCCAAGCCATCTGTGATAGTCCCACTGTCCATTTGACAGAAGATGATCCCTAACCGTCTCATCTTTGTTGACAGATGAGGGAAACTGAATAAAGGATAAGATAGGTTGAGCAAGAGGAAGCCAGAGGTCAGTCCAGAACTTGGTACCCGCCCTGTTATTGACCTTTTTACCAACACCACTAAGAAAATTATCCCAAACTTCAACAATTGCTTTCCAAGCAGATGAGGAGTTTCTCTTTTTGGAGATATTAGGAAGGTACAGGTTACCACAATTATATTTGGACCGCAAACATTGAACCCAAAGGGCATCTTTCTTTGTTAAGAGACTCCAGCATAGTTTCATAATAAATGCTTTGTTACGCGACGAAGATTTTGAAACCCAGACCCCTTGTTTCTTAGCTTGCGTAATTTTTCCCAAGCAATAAGATACATTTTCCTCACGCCTTCTTCCTGAGACCATAGGAATTTCCTGGAAATTCTCTCAATTTCTCTAATTGTACATATTGGAAGGAGAGTTGATTGCATGCAGTGGCTAGGCAAGGAAGATAGTACAGACTTGATAAGAATTGAACGTCCTGCAATAGTCAAAAATTTTCTTTTCCACAATGATAACTTTTTCCTGGCTCTTTGCACAATAGGGTTATAGGTGGAATGCGAAACTCTCTTATGAATGATCGGAACCCCTAAATATTTGCCTAAGTCAGCAGTAATCCCAATCCCAAGGAGTTGATTCAACTCGAGAGCTTTGTTGAAGTTAACTTTTTTAGAGCAGAACATTCGAGATTTGTTAAGGTTGATTCTATGCCTCGAGACTTCGCAGAAACTTTGTATTACTTTTCGAACTTCAATCATTTGATTACTAGAAGCTTCTGTGAAACGAATGAGGTCATCGGCAAAGAACAGGTGAGAGATGTGGGGGCTACCTCGCTTGAAAAGAAAGGGTTTCCACCGACGCCCTTCACATTCAGCTTTAATTAAATGGCCCAGGCGCTCCATGCAAAGAACAAATATAAATGGGCTCAGGGGATCGCCTTGTCTAACTCCTCTAGACGGGCTAAAGCTCGGGCTTTCATCACCATTCCAGAGAATAGACATAGAGGTAGTAGAAATACAGGCCATGATGAGATCAATGAGGTTGTTCTCCAAGTTAAGACATTGTAGGGTATTTTTGATAAACCCCCAATCTAACCTGTCGAAAGCTTTCTCCATATCAATTTTGATTGCTACAAAACCTTTCTTCCTCTCGTTCATTCTCATGGAGTGGATAATTTCTTGAGCAATAAGTATATTATCACAGCTAGATCTATTAGCAATAAAACTATACTGCTCTTGACTAATAAGATGGGGCGTGATCCCCTTTAACCTATTAGCTAGGAGCTTAGTAATGATTTTGAAGCTCACGTTGCAACGGGAGATAGGACGAAATTCCTTCAACGTAGCTGGATTATCAACCTTGGGAATATAAACAACTTTGGATTGATTTATGCTAGACAACTTTGAGGGATTGTTGAAGCATTCTTCAATGAAATCACATATTTTATCACCTATAGCAGACCACTGAGATTGGAAAAAGTGAGCCTTGGAAAGATTAATTGCCGTATCTCCCAAAACAACCAAGTTCGTAATTAATTTGCAGAATTAGGGAACCTGGGTCGTTTCCCAACGAATTTGCAGCGGGCTTGTTTAATAACAATAGTGAAACAGAATGATAAAATGGGGGTTTGGTTTAACGAATAGAACAAAACGAAATAACATAACCAAAATGCAATAAACGAGTCAAACAGAATCAAATAAGCAGAGACAGATTAAAGATGATCAACCCAACGAATTGACTCCGAAACCTCCATCATTGAACGAAAATACAACTAACCCACGTTTGGTTCGGATGAATCGAAATCTTTGCATTCATCCGAGATTCCTCGCCTAGACGATCGCCTAGAATCTGTCAGGACGGTGGCGTCTCACGTGCAATCGCACAGCAACACTGTAACCTAGTCCGAACTAAGTCCTTGGGATGAACCAAACCGAATATTAAATCTAATATTCGAACTATTTCAAATCGAATCCGATAAGATGAAAACAGAATCGAGTAGTTACCGATTAGGCACGAGTTCTCTGGATGAATCATGGAATCCTCATCGTTGGGTTAATCACAAGAGTTTAGCAGATCATGGTCGGGAAAATCGAAGAACGAACGAAGAACACGAAGAACGCGCGAAGAACATGAAGAATGAGATGAGAGAAAATGAAAACTTGTATTTTGATCCACTCTAATGTTAAAAACGTGAATGAATCTGTTTGTGGCAGCTGCCATACTTAAAAATAACCTAAAACGAAATGGGCTCTCATAGTTTTAGCCCAAAACAAAAATAAAATAAAACTGGACTTAAATTACAAAATTTGGGTCCAAAATAAATCCAGAATTGTACATCCTACTTTGGCTCCAAAATTGACCGCCTTCTTGACCGAATTTACTATTGATGTCTTCATAACAATTGTAGCTCTCTGAATCATCTGAAATATGAGATAAAAATGAGGCAAATCCGATGTCTGGTTCAAGAGTTATGGTAGAAATAGTGAAGCAACACAAAACTGGAATTTTATTATTAAAAATGGCTAAAATGCAATAAAAGGCCCAAGGCCCAAATAAACATAAGAGCCATTATTTATTAGCTAAAGGGTCCTAAATTATTATTCAAGAGACAAAAATAAGTGTATAAAATATTCAATTATCAAATTCCCCCACACTTATCTTTTTGCACTCCTGAGTAAAATTCAAAGAGAAAGACCTAAAGGAAAAACTCTTCTTTACTAATAATTGCTAACAATGCAAAAATTGAATCAAGGGACACAAGCTTCAAAAGACCAATCATTCAAAACCAAAACCCCTTCATCTCAAATTACAATTCATGGTAGTGTCAATCAATGATGCTAATCACAAAAGATGATCTCTCAAATGATGCGCTCAATCAATCAGTCTCTCAAGTGTTTAAGGTAAATAAGTGTATCGCTCAAATTCTACTCAAGAAATTTGTTCTACCATAAGCTTGCTCAACTTCTACGTCTCCACTACTCATCACACATACATGCACAAATCAAGAGAGCTTGTAATTAAAGGTTGTAACGGGGCTAGGGTGAAGGTAGGTAATAGTATGGAATAAGAGGCTAAGCACCAAAGAAATCAAAAGGAAGAGCACTGATTAACACAATCATTCTCTATGTATGAAACTTTTATTCTACTCATATATACATTCCTTTCTATGTATTTTCTTTTCTTTTCTCTTCTTTTGTTGTTTTTTTTTTCTTTTGTTGTTTCTTTTTTTTTTTCTTTTACTTTTCTTTCTTTCCTTTCATTGTATACGTAATTACAATGTTAAAATCAAATACCCCCCCCACACTTAAACTGTTGCACTCCTGAGCAACCCCCACACTTAAACACAAAACAAGTTGAAACCAATGCTCAATAAATCTTCAAGGTGCGGAATAAAATGGTTTTACGCTTAGGCTTGTAATGTGGCTTAGAAAAGAATGGGTCAAAAGGCACAAAGGGGCTAGCAAGGGAATCATAATGCAAGGGAAAGCTATTTGGCCAAAGTGAGGAGAATAAAAGAAAGAAAACAAGCTTCCATCATACTTATGCACGTAAGTGAAAAATGTAGTTTCAATAAGAAAAGGAGCAAGTTCTAGAGAACACAAATCATGAGAGATGCACACATGAAAGAAAAAATGGCAAAAGATGAATTCCATTCATGCAGGCCCAAAACCTCACAAGGTCAATACCAACTTAGGTAATCAACAACATCAAATCAACTACCAAGACTTGTAATCGAAGAGTCAAGAATTCCAGACTAAACAGAATGATCCATTAAAACCAAAATGTCCTAGTTCATAATATGTAGCAATCATTAGAAAGAAAGAATGTATTTATTTTCAAAAAGCAAAGTAGAAAAGGAAAACAAATAAAAGAGAGGGAGGGAGAAAAAAGAAGAATACTCCCCAGGGTTTATGGAGGATAAGTGGCATCAATGAGGAGAATCTCGCTTCCTCAGCCTGCTGTGGGGATCCCTCATGAAATGGCTTGAGGCGATGCCCATTGACCTTAAAAGTCCGTCCTGTGGGTGGATCACATAGCTCAACAACAATATGTTAGTGATCACAAAGGGCCATCCCATCTAGATCGAAGCTTACCGGGCATAAACTTCAGACGGGAATTAAATAGAAGAACTTTCGGCCCACGAAAATTATTTCCTCGAATATGCTTATCATGGAATGCCTTAGTCTTTTCCTTATACAACCGTGAGCTTTCATAGGCATCCAATCTAAGCTCATCTAACTCTTGCATTGCAGCTTCCTCTCCATCCCGGACTTAGCCAAATCCATGTTGCATTGCTTAATAGCCCAATAGGCTTGATGCTCCAACTCAACCGGAAGATGACATGCCTTACTAAAGACAATCCGATAGGAGACATCCCAATCGGAGTCTTGTAGGCGGTGCGATATGCCCACAAAGCATCATCTAGTCGCTTACTCCAATCTTTAGGGTAGAGTTGATGGTCTTCGAAGGATTTGCTTAATCTCTCTATTTGAGACTTCACTTGACCATTGGTCGAGGATGGTATCTTGTGGAAACCTTGTGAAGCACTCCATACTTGCGTAGCAAGGCACCCATGCTTCGATTGCAAAAATGGGAACCCTGATCACTGATAATAGCTCTAGGAATGCCAAACCTGTAGAGAATGTTAGACCTAACAAATTCCACCACCACAGAAGAATCATTTGTCCGGGTGGCTTTCGCCTCAACCCATTTCGAAACATAATCAACAGCCAGCAAGATGTAAGTGTAACCATATGAAGCAGGAAATGGACCCATGAAATCAATACCCCAAACATCAAAGATCTCACAAAACAACATAGGGTTTTGGGGCATCTCATGCCTACGAGAAATACTCCCTGCCCTCTGACAGTTATCACATGATTTGCAAAACAAATGGGCATCATGAAACAGGGATGCCAAAATAATCCACATTCTAACACTTTCCTAGCAGTTCTTTGGGGTCCAAAGTGACCACCACAGCGAAGCATGAGCAAAATGCAATATAGAGTGAAACTCATGATCGTGAACACATCTCCTAACTACTTGGTCACTACAAAATTTCCACGATAAGGGTCATCCCAAACATAGTATTTAGACTCACTTTTCAATTTTAAGGTTTGGGCCCTAGTGGAGTCTACAGAAAAACACCACTACCAAGAAGTTAACTAGATCAAGATACCATGGGATCTTAACTTGCAGTGTAGAAGCTGCTCATCGGAAATCATCCCGAATAGAAGAGGGTGAGAGGGAGAATGGGTGATGCGACTCAAGTGGTCGGCTACCCGTTTTGCGCTCCACTTCTGTCTCGAATCTCAACATCAAACTCTTGGAGCAATAACATCCACTGAATGAGTCGTGGCTTAGCATCTGCCTTTTCAAAAGAAACTTTAAAGCTGCATGGTCGAGAAAACAATGACTCTACTAGCTAGCGAGATATGACCTAAACTTATCGAAGGCAAATACAATAGCCAACAACTCCTTCTCAGTAGTGGTGTAATTGGACTGAGCAGAATCCAAAGTCTTTGAAGCATATGCAATGACATGGGAGGCTCTATCAACCCGCTGTGCTAAGATAGCACCAACCGCATAGTTGGAAGCATCGCACATTAACTCAAAAGGGAGGAGCCAATCGGGGATGAATCACTGGGCTGTAGTCAGGCAACGCTTCAAATGATCGAAGGCCTCCTTGCACGCATCATCAAAGACAAAGTCGGTGTCCTTATGCAGGAGGTGGGACAAGGGTTGAGCAGTCTTGCTGAAATCTCGAATGAAACGTCGATAGAAACCTGCATGACCAAGAAAAGAGCGAACTTCCCGCACAGAAGCGGGGTAAGGCAAAGCAGTAATTACATCGATTTTAGCAGGGTTTACCTCAATCCCTTTCCTAGACACTATGTGTCCCAAGACTATGCCCGACTCAACCATAAAGTGACACTTTTCATAATTTAGCACAAGATTAGATTCAATACACCTATGCAAGACTCTAGACAAATTAGCTAAGCATGCATCAAAATCAGACCCATATACAGTGAAATCATCCATGAAAACCTCCATGCAGTCCTCTAGGAACTCAGAAAAAACTCACCATACAACGCCGAAAGGTGCCGGGTGCATTGCACAGGCCAAAAGGCATCCTTCGGTAAGCATATGTCCCAAAGGGGCATGTAAAGGTCGTCTTCTCCGATCCTCGGGAGCAATATGGATCTGGAAGTATCCGAGTAGCCATCCGAAGCAGTAATGAGACTTACCAGCCAATCGCTCTAACATCTGATCAATGAAAGGTAGAGGGTAATGATCCTTGCGAGTGACTTGGTTGAGTCTCCTATAGTCAATGCAAACTCTCCAACTATTCTGAACTCGAGTAGGAATAAGCTCATTTTTCTGATTGGCTACTACAGTTACTCCGGACTTCTTGGGAACCACCTGGACTAGGCTAACCTACTGGCTATCAGAAATGGGATAGATGATGCCAGCTTGCAGAAGCTTAGTGACCTCCTTCTTCACCACATCAAGGATAAGAGGATTAAGGCGTCTCTGAGGTTGCCTCACCGGCTTAGAGTCCTCTTCCAACAGAATCCGGTGCATGCACATAGAAGGGCTAATGCCAACTATGTCAGCCAATGTCCACCCAATAGCTTTCTTGTTCACCCTCAATAAGCTTAGCAGCTTCTCTTCTTGATCAGTCGTGAGATTATTTGCCACAATGATTGCAATTGCTCATTCTCCTCCGAAATGCATACTTCGGATGGTCCGGAAGGGATTTCAACTCTAGTTTGGGCGGTTGCTCGGTGGAGGGAGAAGCTTGGGTGGTTGTTGCAACAACTCGATGTCATCACACTGGGAATACCGAAACCATATTCAAAGAAGCACAAGCGAAGGACTATGTCTATACAGCTCAAGGTTAACATCGAATTCGGTTCATCAAAATCGAATTAAGCTCATCAAAATTAGAATCGGGATGCACGTTAGGATCGGGATGAAGCTCAAACTCGGAATCAATATCGAATCTACAAGTAATGTAGAATCATCAAGCAAATCGAATCACCAAACAATGCGGTCTTAACCAAATTAGTGCAAACAGAGCACCATTCATTATCATCGCATGCACAAATGGGGTATCACTCTCGGATGAAAAATAAGGATAATCGGACACCAACCATTAAGAACATGATCCACAAGCATCATCAATCACATCAATACGAAAACAGAATGCTCTTCCCTAGGATATTTCATGGCATCAAAGATATTGAAATTCACGATATATCACCAAACTCCATGGAAAGAGTACCGAATGCACATCTATCTTAGTCCTAGTTGTTTTCATGAAAGGTCTCCCTAGAATGATTGGTGACCTACTACTAGGAGACTCACCCTCCATATCCAAGATGTAAAAATCAGCAGGGAATATCAATTCATTAACTTTGACTAATACATCTTCAACTAAACCAGAAGGATGGGCATTACTCCTATTAGCTAACCGAACAATGACACCAGTTGGACGCAAGGGACCAAGACCAAGATATCTATAAACAGATGCGGCATGACATTAATAGAAGCACCTAAATCTAGCATGCAATCATCAAATCTATAGTTACCAATAAGGCAAGGGATAGAAAATGTCCCCGGATCTTTGCATTTACGAGGCATGGTAGGTTTGGATGAGTCTTGAGACATTCAGTTCAAGCTCACTCGTTCATTTCCCTTCGCGCCTCTTGTTGGTGCACAACTCCTTCGAAACTTGGCATATTTAGGAATTTTTTTGACTGCATCTAAGAGAGGAATGTTGATCTCTACTCTTCTGAATGTCTCAAGTATATCCTTCTCTTGTGCTTTATCTGCCAACTTCTTGGACTGAACTGCTCTCTGAGGGGAGGGGAGGGAAGAGGAATAGGAATGTCTTCACCTTGCTGCACTGCCTTTTTCTTTTCAGATTCAATCATCACATTTCCTGACTCGTTTTCTGATGTGGAAGTCACATCTGCAGCTTGCTTAGGTTCCTCCAATTGCTTGCCGCATCAGTAGTGATATAGCACTCACATTTCCCTTAGGATTGGGAATTGTTTGTGAGGGACTGATTTTGGTATTGGTTGCTCTGGTTTTGATTTTGGTTCCAGCGAAAGTTGGGGTGATTTCTCCAACCAGGATTATAAGTGTTGGAAAAGGCATTATTCTGTTGGTATTGTGGCCTTCTGGAAAAACACCCACCTGCAGCTCTTGACCGATCTTGGTAATTAGGATCATGCAAGGTAGGGCAAGAGTCGGTAGAATGATAAGGGTCGAACAAAACCCACAAGAGTACCCATGCCGAGAAGGGGAAGATCATGATCGTCTATGTCACCGCCATTTGCCTCACAAGGGAGGTCGGATCATCAAGTCTAGTCTCTAATCTCTGAGAATCATCTTTGGTGGAGCTTGAATATGGTAAACAGGAGTACTATTGGCTCGGTGCCAAACTGCTGAGAGTTATCTCGCCATAATGGATATCAAGTCTCGGGCTTCTTCGGTGTCTTGTTACTCATAGCCCCACCGCTAGAAGCATCCACCAACCCTTTGTCTACCGGTGATAGACCATCATAGAAAGAGTTGATCAAGTCTTTTCGAGATATCGATGGTGTGGACAGCTTGCACATAACCTTTTGAACCTCTCCCAATACTCATACATAGTCTCCCAAATGACTTGTTTAATGTTGCCAATTTCCTTCTTGATTGCGGTTGCTCTTGAGGAAGGGAAATATTTCTCCGAAATAACCTCGAATATCAGTCCAGCTCCCAATAGATGAGGGTGAAGGTACAACAACCAATCCTTGGCTCCACCCTCCAATGAGAAAGGAAAAGCTCTCGGCTTGATATGATCTTCATCAATGGCATGAGGTTTCATAGTGCTGCATACTACATGGAATTCCTTCAAATGCTTAATGGGGCACTCACCGCAAGACCATGAAACTTAGGCAACAAGTGTATTAGACCAGATTTCAACTCAAAGTTAGCGACAAGGTTAGGATATTGGATGCACAAGGGTTGATAATTAACATCAGTGCACCCAATTCCTTCAAAGTATGATGATTATCCCGCTCTCCTGCCATAATGTCCGAGCGAGCAAAGTTGCTACTAGAATCGAGTGAACACAACAAGACTATCAGAAATACTATCAGAAGCACAATCAGAAATATCAACAGAATGGACACAATCAGAATGGCCAGAATCAGACTCTAATTGAGTATCCAGTTCGGTATTAATCTTATGACTTAGCCTAACAACTCTTCTAGCAATAAGAATTGTTCTTTCTATTTCAGGATCAAATGGCAACAAATCTTCTGGATTAGTAGTATTCCTGGTACTCATACAACATATACACAAAGCAGAATTGGCAAATACTCAGAATTACCGAAATGCCACCAGAAAATCAGAATTACGAAAATACCACAAGAGGTGATGAAAAGTGGAAAAACACCAAGAGACACAGAGACAAAACACACAAAAGCAAAAACCTATGCTAGAAATTGACCAAAACAAGTCCAGAAACAGTATCAAATGATTTTAAAATTTTTGGGACTTGGACAGGGCAACTCCTAGACTATTGGGGGACTCAAAAATGGAATAAAAACTTCAAAAATTGAAAAAGTGGCCTAAACGATGGTATTTGGCGAAACGGAGGATAGCCCTTAGAAAATGAAACATTTTCGAAGGGGGTCTAACGATTCGCCATTTTCTATCACTGTACCAAATTTCAACTCAATCAGAGATACTAAAAAAAAATGGTCCTGTTGGAAATCAAAAAAGCAGAACCTAAAACAGTGAAAAAATTGGTCTAAACGTTGGAATTTGGGAAAATGAGTGAGACCTCACTTCCTTCTAGGAAGTGACTTTTGCTTAAAACACCCAATTCCTTGTGAATAAGAACTGGTTTGAGTGATCGGAGTCAGAAAATTTCTGTCCGGCCACCCGAACCACCTAAACTACCTAAACTAAGCTATTTACAATACATTACTAATCAAACCGATGCAAAATCCCCGGCAACGGCGCCATTTTTGGAAAGATTAATTGCCGTATCTCCCAAAACAACCAAGTTCGTAATTAATTTGTAGAATTAGGGAACCTGGGTCGTTTCCCAACGAATTTGCAGCGGGCTTGTTTAATAACAATAGTGAAACATAATGATAAAATGGGGGGGTTTGGTTTAACAGAATAGAACAAAACGAAATAACATAACCAAAATGCAATAAACAGAGTCAAACAGAATCAAATAAACAGAGAGATTAAAGATGATCAACCCAACGAATTGACTCCAGAAACCTCCATCATTGAACGAAAATACAACTAACCCACGTTTGGTTCGGATGAATCGAAATCTCTGCATTCATCCGGAGACTCCCTCGCCTAGACGATCGCCTAGAATCTGTCCGAACAGTGGCGTCTCACTGTGCAATCGCACAGCAACACTGTAACCTAGTCCGAACTAAGTCCTTGGGATGAACCAAACCGAATATTAAATCTAATATTCGAACTATTTCCGTAAATCGAATCCGATAAGATGAAAACAGAATCGAGTAGTTACCGATTAGGCACGAGTTCTCTGGATGAATCATGGAATCCTCATCGTTGGGTTAATCACAAGAGTTTAGCCGATCATGGTGGGAAAATCGAAGAACGAACGAAGAACACGAAGAACGCGCGAAGAACATGAAGAAGATGAGAGAAAATGAAAACTTGTATTTTGATCCACTCTAATGTTAAAAACGTGAATGAATCTATTTGTGGCAGCTGCCATACTTAAAAATAACCTAAAACGAAATGGGCTCTCATAGTTTTAGCCCAAAACAAAAATAAAATAAAACTGGATTTAAATTACAAAATTCGGGTCCAAAATAAATCCAGAATTGTACATCCGACTTTGGCTCCAAAATTGACCGCCTTCTTGACCGAATTTGCTCTTGATGTCCTCATAACAATTGTAGCTCTCTGAATCATCTGAAATATGAGATATAAATGAGGCAAATCCGATGTCTGGTTCAAGAGTTATGGTAGAAATAGTGAAGCAACACAAAACTGGAATTTTATTATTAAAAAATGGCTAAAATGCAATAAAAGGCCCAAGGCCCAAGGCCCAAATAAACATAAGAGCCATTATTTATTAGCTAAAGGGTCCTAAATTATTATTCAAGAGACAAAAATAAGTGTATAAAATATTCAATTATCAAGCCTGAAGGCCATCAGGACCCGGAGCTTTGAAAGCTCCTATGGCAAAGGCCGCATTTTTTATCTCAACTTTGCAGATATTTCTTGATAGAAGGCGGATCATATTTTCATCAATGGAAGGGAAATTGGAACACCACCCCTCAGGGTCTCTCACGATTGCATCCCTGGTGTAGAGCTTCTTAAAGAAATCATGGGCCATCAATTTCAAATCTTCAATCCATTCCCCTTCATTGTTTTTTATGGCTCCAATCCTCTGTTTCTTCCTTTTAACCATGGTTGAGGCGTGAAAAAACCTTGTATTTATATCACCTCCCTGAAGCCATTTACTTCTAGATTTTTGGAACCAGACAATTTCTTCCTGAGTTGCCACTTTATGGTATTCTTCCCATAGCTTTCTTTCAAGGTGAAATAAACTAGTTTGGAGATTCATTTTCCTGCTTTTGTCAATGCCCTCTAAGCGCCTCATCAACTGTTTTTTTTTCTTGGTGAAGTTTCCCACACGGTTCTCATTCCACTCCAAAGCTGATTCTTTAAAGTTGTGAAGACCGTCGAGCCAATTATTCTCTCGCCAGGCTTTAGCGGTGATATCTTTGAAGTCATTCTCAAGGGACCAAGCAACCTGATAAGAGAAGGATTTTTGAAAACCTTTTCATTGGAGAGAGGGGTTAGAATTCACAACCACAATCCTATGATCAGATTTAAATTTTAGCTCATGTCGGACGGTGGGGTTGGGTGAACAGTTAAACCAGTTGAAGTTGGTGAAAACCCAATCCAATCTTTCCTTCAAGCCCCGTCTTTCCCAAGTAAACTTCTCCCCTTGAAACCTTGCTTCAATAAGCCCTGTATCATCAAAACAATCCCTAAACTGATGCATTGAGGTCCATGAAGGGTCAGCCCCTCCCAATTTGTCCGTTGGGGAAAGAAATGCATTAAAATCACCAAGGACTAACCAAGAAAGGATAGAGCTATTGGCTAAAAGACGAAGGGAGTCCCATAACATGTGCCTGCCAATAGAGTTAGTTTCACCATAAACCACAGTGATAAGGCTTGAAAAATTATTTACCTGATTGTAGACTTGACAGTGGAGCATTTGGGTGGTAGAAGATAAATATGTAATATCAAAATTTTCCTTGTCCCACAAGAGCCAAATACCCCCAGAAAACCCACTAGATTCCACACGAATCCAGTGACTAAAATCAAGCTTACGACAAACATTATCAGCTCTAGCACTGCTAATTCGAGGCTCCATAAGACAGAGAATATCAATGTTATATTTTTTGACAATATCTTTAATAACTATTGGGAAGATCCGGTTACCGGCCCCCCTACAATTCCATGAGGCTATAATCATTTATATATATATATATATATTTAAAATGTAGGGGAGCATATACTTACATGGCATGCCTGGAGTCCAGATCCTGTCCCAGCTCAAACTGGGTTTTGGCAACCAAGGATTCTTGTCCCTCCATAAAATCTGCATCATCTGCAATATGCTCGATCAACTCGTCAGGAGGTAGAGATGACGACACAACTTCTGAGTCTCCTGCTCCTCTATCAACATCATCATTCTTCCCATTTTTGGTTGTGATTGTAGAAGAGTTCATGATATCAAGGTTGCATGACACTATATCCACTATATCCTTCTCTTCATAATTCTTCTCCCCCCCCCGGCCTGCTCCTTCGTTTCGCTGACTTTCGAAATCTCAATTGTCTTGGTGGATCTAAAAATAACGTTGTGGGCCCTTGCTGCTCCTTCGTTTCTTCTTATATTGATATCTGTTGCGTATGAAAACCTCTTTACGCACATATATATGGTAGATGCGAAAAAACTAGACGTTTGATTTTGTTTGCTAGTTTTAAACGCAATTTGTGGGGGGCGTTCAGGCCCTTGTTCCTTTTGCAGAAATATATCTAGATGCAAAAAAACCCGCTAAGCATTATGTGAAGAGCCATTAATCAAGTGTTTTAATGATGCAATTTTGCAAACTAATTATGAAAAATGGTGTAAAAATTATCAATTCATGACGGAGGTTAGAGTGAGGAATGTGACTAAATGAGCTAGGGGCAAAATGCTCATAAATTACTATAGTATGATGTTATTTATCTCATGAATTAATAATTTAATCCTAGATGAAACCTTGCCTTTAATTGATGACTTAATTTATTAAAAAGGGGATTAAGATGTAGTATATCTTCAACTAATTTATGATTCATCCACCATACTATAGTATTTTCGAGTAGCACCTAAGTATCAAGTACTTTTTGTGCAATTTTACTTTTAAAATATTTTTGCCTATGGACACCTTTAATTTAGAAAATCAAATGCTACCAAACAAATATTTTAAGATACTGAATACTATAAAAGAAAATATTTTACAATGCTAGATCAACTAGGAATTACTATGCTATGTTGATAGAAAAATATTTAAAAGTGATGAATGCAATTTAACCTGAAAAAAATTAAAATTAAAATAAATATTTTTATAAAAATAAATAATAAAGATAATAATCCATTAAATATGAGAGGAAACTTCTGAATGGTTCTGAAGTGTGAACATTAGGAAAGTAAAGAATATGAGAGAGCAAGGCGAAGAAGGAAAGTAAAGAATATGAGAGAGCAAGGCGAAGAAGCTTACAGTGCCAAAGCTGAAAGCTGAACCGTCTTCGTTTATCACAAAAATGCAAACTCAAGCTTCACTCGCAGCTGCATCAGCCTCGCCTGCATTTTCATTTTCGTCCTTCAATTTCAGAGACCCCAAATCAACTCTCCTCATTCTACTTTCCTTCTCTCTTCTCTCTATTCTTCTCATCGTTTTCCTTTCTTCGTCTTCCTCCTCTCCTTCCCATTCTGGCCCTGACCCCCTTCTCTTTCCCTCTCACCAAACCAAACGCACCATCTTCGACAAAACCGCCCAATCCGATCCCTCCCCTCCCTCCGTTGCTTACCTCATTTCCGGATCCCGCGGCGATTGGAATCGGGTCCTCCGATTGCTTCTGGCCACATACCATCCCCGTAACCACTACCTCCTCCACCTCGACCCTTTTGCCCCTCATGCCGATCGTGAGCGGCTCGCTCTCGCTGTACAGTCTAACCCCATATTTCGAGCTGCCCAAAACGTCGACGTTATCGGCAAGCCGGATTTTGCGTATTTCAAAGGGTCGTCTCCGGTTTCTTTCACGCTCCACGGCGCCTCAATATTGCTTCGCTTGTCGGTCAAATGGAATTGGTTTATCAGCTTGAGTGCTGATGCTTATCCACTTGTTACACCAGATGGTATGGTATGGCGAATTTTTTGGGGCATAGTTTTTCGCCTTTTTTGGTATTTGTTGTCTATTTTATTGGTTTTTATGATCTTGAATGCTGTGTGGATCTCAGATCTCCTCCACATTTTGTCATTTCTGCCCAAGGATGTGAATTTTGTGAACCATTCGAGCTATATTGGCTGGACAGAGTAAGCTAATTTTACTGCTTTTGTGATGCTCAATTGTGTTTCTATAGGCCATTACTGTAATTAAGTGATCCTTGTTGTTTATACCATAACCTTATAGTACTTATTTTCCTTGGTGTTTGATGCTATAGATCAAGGAAGCTGAGACCCATTATTGTTGATCCGGGCCTTTATCTTTCAGAGGGGACTGAAATGTTTTTCGCTACTCAGAAGAGGGAGTACCCTGATGCCTTCCGCTTGTTTACAGGTGAGGCTTTTTTAGGAATCTCTTTCTAAATACTTTTTTCCTGTGTTTTTTCGTTTGAAACATAAGTCTCATAATTAGATCAAACGTGGTATTTTGTGAGCTGAATAGTTACGGCTTCTGTTTCTACATTTCTAACTTTTATGCTAGCACAAAGTAATGGATAACGGAAAGTAGGTAGATAAATATACTACTGGCGAATTTCGGTTCAAGCTGAGGCACAAATCAACAATTTCTAAACTATGGATGACATTCTTCCTGGGCTTAAAAGGCTAAAAAAATCTGTAGGAAATTGAAGGGATAAGCAATTAAAGAAAAGGTAGCAATTTATTTGGCACTTCTTTGAGAAAGTTTCCTGATTTTAAAACACATAACAAAATTGCATTTTTCTTAATAATCTAAGCAGTACTAACTATTATCATATTTTCAAGTTTTAATCCAAAGGACGGTAATGGCTTAAGGTTGTGGGCTATTTGGAGCAAACAAAGTTGATAAAAGCTTGACATTTCAATTAGTGGAGAAATAATCAAAAGTTGGGCTGTATGCTGGGAATGAAGTATTAAATCTATCAGTAGTAGGAACTAGGAAGGCTCAAGTAGATTAAGCCTCCCGTGAAACATAACTCTAACAAGACTGAATAGAAAAATCCCACAAACTATCAGTGCAACTTTTCAATAAGAAATTCTGTATAGAAATGCTTTCTTTACAAAATAAAGTGAGCCTCGTACATTTGCTTAGAGTTTGAGATAATCTGAATCTTCTCTTCTGCAGGAACACCATTTTTTATCTTGAGTCGCAAGTTTATGGAATTTTGCGTCATGGGAGAAGACAACCTCCCTAGGACTCTACTGATGTATTTTGCAAACACCCCTAAATCACTTTCCAGCTATTTCCCCACAGTTCTCTGTAATTCTCGCAGATTCAGCAGGACTATTGTAAATCACAACTTACTATATAATACTTTTGACAAACCTTTCATAGACGAACCCCGGGCACTAAATACTAGTGATTTTAATGGCATGGTTAACAGTGGAGCTGCCTTTGCCCGAAAATTCCAGCCAGATGATTCATTGCTTGATCTCATTGATGAAAAAATTTTGGGTCGAAGTCCTGAATCAGTTGTGCCTGGCGGATGGTGCCTAGGTGAGCCTGCGAATGTGACGTGTTCGGTTTGGGGAGATGCTGATATATTAAGACCAGGTCCAGGATCTCGAAGACTTGAGAAAGCAATTGTTGACTTGCTGTCAAATGGTACTTTCCGTTCTCCTCTGTGTAAATTTTGATGAAGTCACTCTACCACACATTTATAAGATGCAATGGAATAGAAGCCTACCTAAAAAGAAAAGGTACGAAGGCTTAGAAGAATCAACTGATTGCGTTCTTGTTCCTCCTGGAAATCTTGTAGCAAAGTTAAAAGTCTGTGTTGGATATAAGCTAGGTGTGATTACTAATTCTTTTAGAGCAGTTAAATGTTTGCTAATTCTGGATGGCAAACCTTACATGTATGCCAAATTTATATTGGGAGGTGGGTGCAGCCTCTTGGCAGATGTTGTTTTGATTGTTACATTGTGAAAAATGGATTAAATATACCATAGTTGGGTTTTACACCCTTTTTCATCTTCAAATTGTGTCAAGGTCTCTATATATTCAGATTGATGTCTTCCTGGATCATGAGAAGTTACCGGATCAATAAACCCATGGTACGTTCTGATTCATTTTAGTATGTAATGGGATAAAGTTTTTTTATTTTTTTTTGGTGCAAATAATTGAACGAAGGTTAGAATCTATAACTGAGGATGAATTTTAATCGGCGGGATCTGACATCATAATTCTGAGTGATGTATTGTTTGGCGAGAGGTAGGCGGGTAAACAAACGGAAACTGTGGAAGCAATCAACTGATCTGACGTCATAATCATGAGTTATACCTCCTCAGTACTCACTTGTTGCTGGGACCTTGAACTTGTGAAGTTTTTATTTTTATTTTTTTATGGAATGAACTTGTGAAGATCAAGGTTGTGTTTGGTTTGAGGGGAGGGGAGGAGGTGAGAGAAATTTTGGTACTATGTTTTGACTAAATTACCTATAAAATTTTTCAATATTCCACAATTGTACTCTCAACAAAAAACTTTTATCTTCTTATTAATAACAATTTAGTAAAGGTTCTTCATCCCCTTCCCTCAAACCAAACACACTAAGGGTCGAGGGATTTTTGTTAAAAATATAAAAGGGAGAAAAGATTTTTATTATCCTTTATTAATTTTCTTGTTAAGTTTGGATGATGAGGGGTATTCCGCCCTGCTTTTAAAAAAAAAAATAATAATAATAATAAGTGGGCATGTATTTCCAATGCTAAGGGGTTGCAAAAGAATCAAAAAAATCTCCTAAATCCTCGGAATGGCTTGCATACAAATGATTAGTGACTAGAGTAGTAAGATAAAATTAAAAGTAAGGAAAAAAGAATAAAAAATTATTACAAATAAAATTTGCATTTGTGTTGATATAAACAACTAAACATGATGTAAAATATGGTCATATTAAATATATACTTATAATTTATTGGAGATAAATTCATGTGGAATCTTATTTATATATATTTTTAAAAAAATAAAACCATGGAGAGAATAGTTTTCTTCTTCATATAAGCGAACACAGAGCAATATTTAATTCAATCTCATCTATATTTTTAGTTCATCTGTTATTATACCAAACCAATGCATTTTTTTATTTTTGAAGTGTGACCAGCATGTCAGTCATGCAATTAATACATTTCAAAGAACATAATTAACTTACACAAGATACAGACATCAATCCATAGCACCCATTAAATTATCCAATGCATAAAATTACAACAAAGAATGAAAACCAAATTGGCTTATTTTCCTGATGACTCATTGTCTACACTAATCAAACCTGCAGTTTGAGAACAACCATATTTTTTGATGGACGACCTTTGTTAGGGATAGTCCTATTATTACAGTAACCATGAATTACAAAAAAATAATCTTAGAAGGGAACGAAATAATGAGTTTCACGTCACCACTACCTTTAACAGGAGGTGTTCTGCTTCTCATTCTCCAGCCTAATCCTTTTTCTCGCTCATGTCTACTAAAGGAATTCTCCAATTATGCTGAACTATGAATTTCCTTTATTCCTCATCCAGTGTTCACACAAGTGCTCATGTTTCTATATTAGTGGGCCATTAAAGTAGGGCACTGCAACAATATATCAGAAAACCCCCAAAAAGGTGGCTACAGCGAAAATTAGAAACAGCCCACCACCCAAATAGCCAACCTGATTGAAATGGAATATACATTAGAAATCAGATTATTGGTGCAAAAATTAAACGCCAAATTTGGTTATGACTTGTGACACATACCAGTTTTTCAGAAATGTAGTTGGCGAGGAATGCTCCTCCTAGGATAGCAACAGATGTTGCAAGTAAGTGACCACCAATGGCTCCGCTTGCCACACCCCACGGAGACTGAAGAATCAGATATCACAGAAGTTAATAGAACGCGAAAAGAACATTTTTACGTTGTCTCAGAAGTAAAAGTGTACCTGAGCAGCACCGAGTGCAATTGTTGCAAGCATTGAGCGATCTCCCCATTCCTAAAGCAATTTCAATGGCAAATATTAACACATGGTTCTTTATATGAGGTTTGGATAATCACCATAATAACTAGATATCTGAAGTTCAACTGACAGTGACCACTATGAAACAGCACGTTCTGAATTAAGAATCAAATCAACAACATGCAGTAGCAGTAGGCCATATTGAGAAAATGAGAAACAAAATGACAGCTTGTTTATGCACTGAGTTATTTTCTTGTTTCTTAGTGACGATTTAATGACCAGAAACCTAAGCTAAGCTATTGCAGCAAATAAAGGTTAAAGACAAGGAGGCTTACAGCAAAAAATACAAGGCTGAATGATTTCCATACAATCTCAAGCGGATTGGAAAGCGTTTTGGACACCTGGAAGGCGTTTTGGAACATGAGACAGGGTGAGAGAATAAAAGAGTGTTAAGAACAGAACATAGTATTATGCCAAAAAAAAAAACATAACAAATTGCATGCTACAACAAATGAGCCTGAAAATAAAGTATAGTATATGGCAACATCATGGTTGAAAGAATTCAATTTCACATGCATGGAATTTATTACTAAGCTGACGGAATATATTAATATTCATACAAAAAATTCTAGTCTGATCCATGTTATGTGTAAGATTCAAACCTTCTCTTTCACAAGCTCCTCTGCTTCAGCAAGTTCATCTAGTTCAGGACGGCTGCTATCATCCCCCTTAACTGTATCTGATGGAAGATCCCATGCATCTTTTATTGATTTCAGGCCAAAGAACAAAAGAAGAGTTACTGCTGCATACTCTCCAATTGGCAAGGCTGTATGAATAGACCAAACAATATGAAAACGTCAGTGTGGTCAGCAGAACAAATGACCCAGACTTCACTTTTGAGGAAAAAAATGTGTTTACATAATGAAAATTATGAAAGAGGGAAAAAATGTCCTTTATGAAAGCTGATTCAATCCTCTAAAAGCCAGAAAAATTAAAATAATATGACCGGACAATTTAAATAGTATTCAGGATTCAGAGATCTTTGCCCAAGATTGAAAAAAGTCCTTTATGTTATGTGAGCAGTGGAGACTGCTCTAGGGCCAAAAATTACAAACAAGAAAATTTAAAAATGATACTCCCTCTGCCCTTAATATAAGACATATTTATCTAATTTGATTAGATTAAGGAAAATAGTTAAGTTAGTTAATATGACATATATTTTCTAAAACACCCTAGTCATCTTCCTTAATTCCCACATTCCCTCTTCTCCTTGATATTTGTTGAGAGAGTATCAATAAGGGTAAATTAGAAAAAAAGACTGACAAATATAAAAAAACAAGTCTTATATTTAGAACTAAGATCAACTTCCCAAATATGTCTTATATTAAGGACCAGAGGGAGTACAAGTTTTCTCGGTGGGATATCACAAAGAGCCAATGCAGTAGAAAGACAAACACAAGTATCATAGGTACTTGTTAACCTTAAACTCCTTGCAAAGAAAAGATTTTTCACGAAATCTCCCAAATCATGCACCAGATATTAGTTTATTAGCAGGCTTTGTTTATGCTGATTAATTAGATAAAAATTGGAAGGCATCACTATTAAGGCCAACAAGGTTGTGTGATGAGTTCTTGCACTATAGAGACAGTTATATACCCAATCCGAAATAAATGAGAAATGCCAACTTTCACTACTTACTTGTCTGGAACTGAGCAGGCACTGATTGGAAGATTCGGCCAATTACAACTGATAGGATTGTCATTAGAGAAAGAGCACCCATTGATCCCAGTAGGACCTGGTCAGTCATTAATGTTTGTGATCAAATATATAAATCCCAGTTCTAATAATCAATAATTCTTGCAGTAACATAGGTAACAGATATTCAGACCAAAGACCAGTTTCCAAAGAAAGCATTGCATTTAGTTCTATTGATCTGTAATGAAAATTATGAATATTGGTAGCCACAGCATCCAAAATAAGCATGGGACGAAACCTCACATTTTCTAACTTGCGAATTAACAAGATTTTCCTTCAAATATTTAACCAATATACGAGCAGCAAATGAAGGATGTTTGACTAATGACTGCAATGGTAGAAAGTTTTCACCTTAACTTAGCATATTAGTTTTAAGCATGGTGGGCAAAACAAAGTTATGTTCGGTTCAGCAACGTAAAAGGTGCATAACTGCAGTTGTTAAGACAGGTCTAGAATTCAGAGGAAAAGTTTAGAGGCATACCAATCCTTTTTCATATTGCATCGCCAAGAGTGCAGCAATAAAGAATGTCTGGTCAATATAAGGAGCTAATAAGTTTAATGAACAAGTAATGGAAATTGCATTTCATCAATTTGACTAGTTTTAAGAAAGAAAGATTAATAAAATATGGGGAAAGAGGGTCCTCAAATCACTGAAAGAGCGCATCCACTGAATATCTATCAAAGAATCAATATAAATACATAAAATCTATAAGAAATCGCACTATTTATAAATCATGAATGGAGCAACTCATCTTAGATTTTGTGCGAAACACAGAGCTCACAATCTAGTTCTTAAAGGGGAAAGAACTCTCCAGTTAAACATTCATTTAAGCAATAAAGCCAATTGACTTTGCATACTACTTCATATTTTATGTTTCCCCATTATAACTGTTCATGTCAAGATTAAAGGTTGAATAGAAGGTTGAACGAGCAATTTATAATTCAACAACATGCATAAGTGAAAAGGGGTCGAGGACTAGATTTTACATAACTTTTATAACACTGTCAAAGGTCAATTCAGTGCAAGACTATTCAGTTTAACAGGCATGAAAATAGTTGTTGAGTTACAAGTGGTATCCAATAGATGACAAAACCGTCAATTTTGGAGAACTTCCAAGTGGTAAAATATTCCAAATCATTCCAACCAGAATAAAACACGTTCCATTACTCAGGCTGCATAGATTTTAATCACCTTTTAAAAATAAAATCGCTTCCTTCAATTGAGTAAATACAAATTATTTTTCTTCAATTAAGCAAGTACAGAAATTTGTATTCTGAAGATCATGACCTGTGAAGTAAGGACACATGACATAGACATATTGACGAGTGTCAAACTTCAGAAAACATAGACCATAACTAGATCTCAGACTCCATTGACTGCACAGTCTGATAACTATCTTCAAAGATGAGTTCTCCAATCTTTCATTCTACTTTTTTGTCTCCCCCTTTTGGGTCATCTGAGTTCAAGCATTGTTCAGTTCAAGTTTGGGCATGTTTCAATTTGGCACAAGCGCAAGCTGCATACATGAGTATCCCAAGTCCAAGCCAGAATTTCTATTTCTAATTTTGAACACAAGACACCTCAAAATAGAGGCATCTTTGCTCTATTGATTTTTGAGCTATCAGATGTTTACCACCAGTTTCCAATAAATTCATCTTAGTTTATCTGCTGTTATTGGAACTTGCATTGAACCTAAATATGCAGCTCAAAAATGGAAAACAGCTTCTTGATGGTTACCTTGTCTCCTATCTCAGAAACAAATATCAATGTGAATGCAGCAGTGAATCCAGATTTTGCTATTGCTTCAAGAATTGACGAAGGTCCCCCTTTCAAAAAGGCAATCAGTGAAAACACCAGAGCACATCCAGATAGCACAAGAGCTATAGAGATAGGATAAGGGATCTGAGGAGGTTGCTTTACACTGCCAAGACATAAAATATGCCCAGATCAGAGGTGTAACAGGGACATGGATACCCACAGCATTTTAAAAATTTAAAATTTAACTGGAAAGAATTAATGACACATTGATCACTCGGAAAAACTGAAAACGTGAAATTGTGACCATGGAAGCCTTTTAGAACCTAATGAGAGGGGGGGGGGGGGATTCTCGATCACAAAGTATAAAGTTGTACCTTATCTAGGAACCTGTAAAACATATTCTCCAACGTTGCCTTTAGAAATTAAAGATGGGTTATTCAATGATTTCCACAGTCAGGATATAGGAAACGGAGAATATTCACAAGAGGGAAATTAATCTACTAATTTCTTTTCAGTTCAAACTTCTACTTTTGCAAAATGAATCTCTTATGTCTCTGTTCCATGAGGAACTTAACTTTCGATCATCATCAGTTAACCCCAGAATGAGGGATATGATAATCTTCATAGTGCCAGGAGGATTGTAACCACAGAAAAAACTCAAGCTTAGCTTTGAACACATACAATAGACAAGACCATCCAAGATTGTCCAGTCATACAACAAGCACATGCTCATGACTGAGTTACAAGTGTAAAACACTCGAGCATGAAAATGAAGGGAAATATGAGCAGGAATGACAAGGTCGGAACGATGACGAAAGATCCAATTGCGGTAGAGAAAGAGGATGAACGGGAGGACACTTAATCATATTCAAAGTTCAAATAGCTGACTTCAGGATTCAAGGTTAGGACTAAAAGCTTCTTGGTTTGGTGCATCACAAGTTTCACAAAAAGAATTGAAGAGTAAATTCATTAAGTTCCTCAAGGTTCCCACTGACATATACTGGAAGTCTACAATGGAAGTGAGTGACGATCGAAAATGGCCCATAATCTAGTAAAATTAAACAAAATTTGATCAGTCTATAAGGACTCACTTTTTTTTTTTTTGGGACAATTATAAGGACTCACACTTTAGATGAATCGTCGTTGACTGGACTGCCTCCAGAGACATTGTGGCCGTCACTCTCCTTCTTGTTTTCATAATCTCCAGGTCCAATACCGACATTGGATGCTTGCACTCGAACTGTGTCATGGGCCAACTTCAACCTCGATATCTTTCTGCAGCTTACTATAAATAATTTAGGCATTATGTTACTCAGTAAGACAGCAAAACACAAACTACCAGTTTCGATCACAGCCAACCATTTCTGGCATCCACTAAAGCAAAAAAAAAAAAAAATGGAGAAAATAGTCGGGAAGAACTTACATGAGGGTGAGATAGTGGGTCTGGAGGAATTAGCAGAGCAGGGTAATGTGTCCAGTAGAGCTGGAAAGGGAGGCTTCGGCCTCGAAACCAATGGTTTATGAAGACCTAAACCTTTCATAATTATGTTAAACTGTATCTACAATTCCATCGCGGGTTGGTTGAGGTTTCTGGGTTTTGAAATGCAGAGATTGAAAGAATGAAGCTGGGGATTCAACTGCGTAATGAATTCTTCTGGAGTTGTCCGTGCCAGGCTGCCACGTATGTTAGGCAGATAAAATGGTCGTTACTTTGCATAGCATCCGGAATCGCCGTGTCAGCTGAGTCGACTCAACAACATTCCACTCATTGAGCACTCTTTACCCCAGAGCATCGTGTAAGAATGACAAAATGGACTGTAGTCGCTAAAAAGTTTCACTAAATTACCAACATTAATCTATTATCTTTTTTTTTTATATATCAGAATTTGTCCTTGCATGCATGCCCTATTGCCCTCCATTTGTTGGGAATATTTTATGATTATATTTCTTCCTGAATGTTTTTTTTTTTCCTTTTTGCCGTTAATTATGTTTATTCTTATCTATTGGGCTCTTAGCATGTTTATGTTTTTTACTTCTTTTGGGCCATACTGACAATGAAGATTGTACGGGTCAAAATTGATAGGTCCATGTGTGCGTTTTTTTTTTTTTAATGATAAGGACTCTTGGAGGTCTTGATTATGGTCAGGGTTTAATTTTAAACATTTACAAATGAAATAAATTTAATTGAAAATAATCTGCTTTGAATATCAGTAATACTTCCTAAATCCTTAATCTATAATCATACAAAACAAAGTCTGCTAATTCGTGCCAGTATCTCAAATACACAATCCCTAACTACTTATTCATTTAATCAAGTAATTTGTTATTTTAGTGGGAATTACAACCTTTAATCTCAAATATAAGTCTTTAAAAAAAATCATGAAATTTAAAATGGAAAATGACCAAAAAAATTAACTTTAAAATTGCAAAATCTCATATCAGATTTGTTGTCACCAATACTTGATAAAGTAATAACAAGATAAACAATTCATAACTTATTTTATGGGAAATATCTGAGTTGAAATTTTACAATTTCAATTTTTTTTTTCATTCTCCCAATTTAAAATACAAGTCGCCTCTATATCATAAAATGAGCTTACTTAAAATGCTCATCACCCCATGACTCAAAATTTTTGCATTAGAAAATTCTAACATGTATAAATCATACCTACCTACCACATTTTATCTGAGAAAGAAGCTATAACTACATTTGTTCTTATTGAAATACTCCGTATCTTTCATGGGTATTCATTTAATTGGAATAAAAAATATTTCGTTGAGAAAATTAAATTCTGAATCCCTAGTATGTGATGTATAATTTGGTTGAAATAAAAAATAGTTTATTTATTGGGAGAATTCCAAATAAATACCTTTTGAAATTGTAAAACCCCCAGAAGTCTGTTGAATTTGTAAAAAGACTGAGAGGTACCAAGGACTTATGAGGGATATGCAAATTCGTATGAAATTACCCTTTTACCCTTAGTTTTAAATAAATCAAAAAGAAAATAAAAACCCCCAACCACCACCACCACCACCACCGGCGGGCGGTCGGCAGCAGCCACCACCACCACCGGCCGCCGCCAGTGATGGTGGTGGCCGCCGCCGCCGGCGGTGTTGGTCGCCAGCGGCTGGTGGTGGTGGCGGCGGCTGGTCGGCCGCCGTCGGTGGTGGTGGTGGTGGTGGGGGGTTGGGGGATTTTTTATTTATTTATTTAAAACTAGGGTAAAAAGGTAATTTCATACGAATTTGCATATCCCTCATAGGTTTTTGGTACCTCTCGGTCTTTTTACAAATTCAACAGACTTCTGGGGGTTTTATAATTTCAAAAGGTATTTATTTGGAATTCTCCCTAGTTTATTTTTGTTTACCGGCTAAAATCCATATGAGTTAGTAATTTTATTATAATCATACATTTTTTTATAGAAGGGGTAAAATGTCATTTTATCTGTAAACTTTAGAATATTGACCTTAAACACAAAAATATTACTCCTTCCGGCCTTAAATATAGGACAAATTTTATAATGCAAATTGTACTACAAACTTTGTCTTATTTTTATAACCAGAAGTAGTATTAAACAAATATGCACAGAAAATCCATATACAACATGTGTTTGTAGGCCCTATTGGGCCTTCTGAGAATAAAGCCCAATCGAGCAACATGTACACTAATTACACCAACTACAATATATTTTGTCTACAGCTTACACTTAATATACACATACACAACCAGCACTACTAGTAGTGCAGTGATATTGGGATTTGTTTCCCCCCTTAGGTCCTTAGTTCGATCCCCCCTCCCCTCGCCTTGTATCAAAAAAAAATATGCTAATAGAATTTTCAATTCTAAAGAATATTGTTGCTAGATGAAGAGCAATCCTAAAAAATAATTTCGGATCCCTCATGAAAGCCATCCAATCCTTCGGCCATGGAGTGTCAAATAGTACCTTCAGTCTTAAATAAATGATAGAGTTTATAATGCAATTTGTACTGTAAATTACTCCCTTCGGTCCTAATTATAGGACATATTTAACAGATTTTGTGGAAATTAAGGAAAGAAGCTAAATTAGTTAATTTTACTCATTTTCCTAAAATGTCCTTATATAAATTTAAAATGACATAAAGAAAAGTGAATCAATAGCTTCTTTCACATATCTCTCCAACCTAATTTTTTTTCTACACATTATTTAATTGAAATAATGGTCTTGCCATATATACATACATATGTGTATATATATGTATGCATATATATGTGTACATATATCAACACAAATATATATGCACACTCGCGCGCACACATACAAAGATGTATATGTATATATATGTGTGTGTACATACACACACACTCACACATATATAGACACACTGTACACACACACACATATATCTAAAAGTTTTACTGATTGGGAGAATCTACGCATCTACCTACATATACTCATAAAAAATCAAACACACGTGTAAGAATAAAATAGGGGTATTTTAGGAAGAAATTGACAAAAATTAGAATGTTGTCTTATAATTATGACCAAAACCAACTCTTAAATATTGTCTTATAATTAGGACCGGAAGGAGTATGTCTTATATTTATTACCGGAGGGAGTAGTTTATATTTGTTTACATAAAGTAGACTGTTTAAGAAAAAATAAGTATTTTGAGCATTAAAAACTATGGGAAATATACTTCTCATATTGTAGGAGAAGTGTATCCTTATGTCATAGACACTTCGATTTCCGTGCTTGAGTTTTTTTTCCTTAAAAAGATGTGGGTCCCATCATTTTATGTGTGTGTAGGAATTTTCTTCTTCTCATGCAATATGAAAAGTTTAAACTCCTTAAACTATATAAAAAGCTCCATAGTCCATACTAACAAGTGGTGCAATAATGAATGGTGCGACTCTCATTTTGAATTGAGTGTCATGTCCATTTTAAATTTGTGTTCAATTAGATTGTGGGAGAGGGTAATAAATTATAGATACATATATTATTGTATGAGTATAATCGATCGATACAATAACCAAAAACACATGCATGTGACATTAATTAATTGAGTAACTCACGGGACATTTGTTATGATTCCAAGTTGAACAAGTTGATTTTTGTTTGTTTTTTTCTTTTTATAATTGAAATTTTAGGAAAGGGGTTGGATTCACCCACAGTCCAAGGGTACTCTTCAGGGCATACAAGATTGAGAGTACACATGCCTCCACCTCAGCCTGCGTTTCCACAAGTTCACATCACTTAGGATGCCTCTCCCAACGCCTTGACTAACTCCAGAATCAAACCTCCTCCCTTTGGTGAGAGTGTCCGACCCCTTTACCAGTTGAGTCTAAGATCGAGAGTTGATTTTTGTTTCTATATATGTAGAAAGTACGTATAGTACGTCTATATAGTCAATAGGGCATATGAACGTCCAAACTCCAACCAACCGAGTGAATTTAATTCATTGCAGAGATTCAATAATTCACTCAAGATTGCAATGAATAAATAGAAATCTAGTGTTTCCTCTTTATTATTATTATTATTATTATTTTTTTAATGTGAGGTTATAGTTCGAAATTCTAAAAACATGTTAATTAAGTTATTGAGAGTTTGTTCCGCTAGGTTAACGACAAGTTGATAGCGAAAAGAAAATATAACTATTCACATCCTATTTATAAATCATTTTTTATATATTTTATTGAGAGAAACTTAAATATCGTTAATCATATCTTAAAATTGAATGACTTTCAATTTTTAACACAGTTCAATAAACAAGATAATTTTTCACAATAATAAATAAAGAATAAAAATGTGGGTGTACTGGTACTCTACTTAGCTTAAGAAATTTTGTGTCTTTTATCATGATGTTCTGAAGGCCAAACTTGTACTCTCTCAGATTTTTATTATAAGGCACCAACTAAGAAATCTCACAAATCAATAAAAACAGTTAAAGTCAATAAAATTTTACTACAATTTAAATAACTTCCAATATTACTCCTACTAATTGCACTAAACTCTAATATTATATTAATTATTACTCTCACTCATTACCCTCATTAATTATGAACAAATATGGAAATAAATAATTAATACTCATTGTGAACAAGCAAGTGCCTTCTAAAAAAGACTAAATAAACTTATTAGTTAGTATCTTATAATAAGGACCAGATGAAGTATTTTAGAAATTTATAAATTGAAAGATTCTCCTCGATTAGTAGGCTTTCATTAGCTGTGGTCTATTATCATAATTAGTATTCATGTGAATGCTCCGGCTTCTACATCAAACTGGAACCTAGCTTATATATATATATATATAATATAGTTGCTGATATAAAATATAAATTTTATGAAATTTTATGTTGTTTACAACCCATAATCAATCGATAAAAACATAATATAACGTGTAAGTAAGGTTACATGGGATGACGTCATGAATGACGAAGCATCCTCCGTTTTGGCCCTGCCCCCTTGCAAATAAAGTGATTAAAAGGCTTGCGTGAAAGAGCCTTTTGCCCCCCATTATTTAATTTATCATTTAGTAGAAGGTGATTCAATTATTTTAATGCATTAAAAAAGTTTATTCATTTGTCTAATTTTTTTTTTTATAATTTTTAAAGTTAAAGGGATATATACACTAGATATTACTATTATTAAAATTTTGAAGAAAAAAAAGTTGGGGAAAAAATGAAAAGTTCCTGGTTGTAGATAATTTTATTTCACAACATGGAGAGATTTGAAAGGCACTTTGTGGTGGCTTCATTAAATTGAGAGGCACATTCCCTACTCCTCAAGGCCCCTACCCTACTCCCCCACTTGTCTTTAATATAATCCCCTCCTCCATTGATTTTCTACTTTTGGACCCATAATATTAATAAATAAATTATTTCCCCAACCCTACTCGCTATGATCCAAACATTCAGGAAATTATGAAATATAGTAGTGATTAATAGTCAAAGCTGATGAAAGGGGCGGCGGCTATCAAAATTGAGGACCTTACGCCAAGTGGTGGCATTGTTATTGGATATATATTTAGTGGTTTATTAGGGTCTATTTGAATTGAGTTGGAGTTGGAAAAATAGGTTCATGCAAGTCAAGACAAAACTCATATCATAAATTTATTTTGTATACTGTGAATCATGTTAGAAAAGCAGTTTCTAGCGCTAATCTAAATAGACACTTAATTCCGGGACGGACCTGTGAATTTCACCTATGGGGGCGAAAATAAAAATGCTACTTCATGAATAAAAGTACTTAAAATACGATAAAGACCGAATATACAAAAATTGAAAGAAATATATTACAGAAATTAAGTTTATTTCACTTAGCTCTCACTCTACGAATTTCATCTTGTTGATTTATCGGATATTCTCTTATTGGAGGGTGCAGTACAAGATCTCTTTCCAATGAAGCAAGATCAACTTCTTTACCTATCTCTTTATTTTCGTTCTAGGAGACTTTGAAGGAGTCTCGGATTTGACAATTCAACATTAGAAGTAGACGAGGGCAAAGACTCATTATTCTTTCTCTTAAAATAAATATCAATGGTAGTACTCTTTCCTATAATAATCACCTACAAAGAGTATGAATTATTTCATGACCAATATGATTTCAAAAATATTAATATATAACAACAAAAGTAAACCGATTAAAATTAATTATTAGTCATCATCTATATTCTCATAACTATCTCGTTAACAAAACTCAACTTATCCAAAATACTAATTCTAAAATTTTCTCTAATAGATATAAAGTAGTATTATTAGAAAAATAAAATCATGTATAATAAATTTTATGAAGAAAATTTAATAAAAGAAATGATTTTAGGTATCTTATTGATTCTAAAATTTGACGTAAGCTATTGAAAAAACGCTGGACTAACCGCCTAAAAGTTGGGAATTTCCGTACAAAACAAGGAAGGTTTGAAATATATATTAAATCTGTGGGGCCTACCTATTTACGTTTTCTTAAAATATATAACCAAGCACACTTGTGCCCGTCAGTCAGTGAATATATATGAAGCAAAACAAACTTGTAGCCACACCATAGTGAATATATACGAAAGTTAAAAAACAAACCATGTTAATATTTTTTTTACAAAAAAAAAAATTTAGGGGGGGGCGGGGGCCACCCCTAGCCCCCTTGTGTCCGTCCTTGCTTAATTCGTTGTCAACTTGCTTCAAGTCGTTCCTTTGCAAGGGGGCTCTTATTCACGGGTAGGGGTGTTTATGAGATGGGACGGGAAGGAGATAGGCCCACTACTAGAAAAAGGGGCTTTGAGACCGCTCATTTAAACCGTTTAAAGAGGATGAGGTTTAAAAAGTAGGATTGATCAAAAACCCGTGGTCTGGTTGGTCGCCCTGTCCTGGCTCGACCTGGCCGAATTGTCCTGGACCAAAATTGGTCCAGACAATTTGACCTGACCGATCGACCAAACAGCTCGGGTTGGATCGACCTCGGTCAGGGACTTAAAACCCCTGGACTGGTCCGGTCTGACCCGAGCTCTCTTTTTTTTTTTTAAAAAAAAAAATTCACTACTACACTGAGTCACTCACTGGAGTCTGAACATCTTAATATGCTTTTTAATTTATAGAAATCACTTTTCATTAAGTCACTTTTTATTACTTTTGGAAATCAAGTGAAACTAGAGCTAAAATATTGTCTCCCAAGAAGGCAAAAAAGGAAAAAAATATTGGAAAAAACTGAAAATTAAAAAGTATGACCGGTGATAATTTCGTAAATATAAAGAACTTTTTAGATCGATTCTTTTAATATAATGTCTAAAAAATATTATTTACACTGCTGGTTTCCCAAACAACCAGTCTAAAAAGTTAAAAATAAAAAATAAAATGTCTATTACTTTTAAGACCGGTTGTTACAAGTAACTGATCTAAAAAATGAAGCTTTTTAAACCTTATATTTCTTATAATCGGGTGGTTTTCTCATATTTCCCTTTTTTTGTTTTGGATTTTACGTTTGTGTTTTTGTATGAGGTTTCAGTTTTACCTTGAGTGATTAGGTTTCATTTTCTTGTATGTTGTAATCAAATCCGGTGCGAATTTCATATATGACGCCATGGCCGGAGAAGGGGAACCGAAGAGATCTGGAAATTTGAATCACCTTCATCATCTTAGTAGAGGTAAAGAGCCATAGTTGCTGATTCAGATCATTCATGTCTTTAATTAGTGCTGAGATGATTTATTTGTAGGAATCTTGTTTGATTTCCTTTTGTGGGATGCCAGGGTATAGGAATCAGGTTTATTTTTAGAACCCATGAAGCTCCAACAATTCCGACGAGGTCGCCTTCGATACTTCTGTACTTGATATCGTGAAGAATGGTACAATCGCTCTTTGTTTCATAAAGAAGCTTGAGATGAAGTAGTGTAAAAGCTTAAGCAAATCTCCAGATATTTTCTTCTAAAATTTATACTCAACATGATAGGGTTTCTTCAGAGCAGCATAGCTGAGAACAGGGTAGCAGGAACTGAAATACTTTGAATCGATCCAAAGTTTCCTCAAACTTGGGATTCTTCGAATCCGACAATGTTGCAATCCGAAAGAACCCGGAAAACCCATCATCGGAGGTAATCTCTGACTACGAGGTGCGCCTGAAATGAACTTACAAAGAGACATAGATGAGCCACGTCTTATTGTTATCAAGCCTAACAGTACGTGTGTTTCGTGAGAGAATCACTGGACGAGAATGACATAATGTCGTGGACGGTGGAGATAGAAACCGACGTCCGCCACGTGACCTCAGTAGTGATAAAAACTAAAAGGGCTTTGATGAGAAAGAACCGAAGGTTGGAAGGGGGAAGCTGGAGAGTGATACTAAGATCACTAACCCGTTTGGTTGAGAGAACTCACGGAGGTTACGGAACTTAACACGCCCACGCCAAAATCATGTTTGGCGCGCCTGTTCCAGAGAACTCGATTCCCGTCAATGTCCAAGCTCCCATATATGTGGGAAGTTCGGTTCCATCAAAAAGTGGCGGGATCTCGAAAACTACCCAGAAAGTGAAATATTATGACTAAAACGCCCTCTCAAATTATAAACCGGATCGAGTTTCGAGCCGGAAGAAGAAGGAGGTAAAAGAAGTTTAAGAACCTCGGCTCCATCAAGAAGTGTTGTTTGAGATGCGAGTGACTCGACTCCGGTAGAAAGGAATCTTCTTCGTACTTCTTCTTCTTCTTCTCCTCTTTTTCCTTTTGATTCTCATTCTTCTCACTAATTAAAGTTTCTTCTTCCTTCCTTCATTCTTTAATCATTTGTTTGTTTCGAAATTACAATTGCTTCTTCTTTTTCTTCTTCTTCATCTTGTTCTTTCTCTCATATTAAAAACTTCAACTTTTTAGTTTAGGAAAAAAGGAAAACTTATCTTCTAATTAGGGTCTTTTTTTTGTGTGATTATTTATGGGGTAATGCCAAAACCAATTTCTGAATGCTTCGGGGATCGGCTAATTGGTGGGGTCATTGGCATTTGAACTTTGCGTTTCTTGTTATCTCTTATTGGGTTTCGAGCTCGCTGGTTTTTTTGTTGTCCATGAATGGTTGACAAATTTTATGTTTCCATGGTTATTTGAACTTTGCGTTTCTTGTTTTTCTGCTGATATGCCCTTCTGTCAGATAATGCGTTTGAACGTGTGTACTCATAAAGTTTGTACGTTCGAACTTCAAGCTTACGTTCGAACTTCAAAATAAACAATTCAATTTTCCATTACTTAGAGATCGCACACTATTTGGTTGGGTCTGGTATTTGTTGGTTTACTCGTAGTAATTTATTTTGTCCACTTTACGCTTTCAAGGTTTTAGCACCGAGTAATTTCAATTTTTATTTTTCGTCAAAACAAGAATCGAATTCACTGTTCACCGATCCCTTCAATGTCTGGTTGCAATTTTCTTTCTCCACCTGCACTCGATTTGGTTTGGCCCTCTGTCCAATTTGCAAAAAAAAAAAAAAAGTTTTCTAGCTTTTTTTTGTGGGAGGGCATTGTGGGAATTTTACTTAAGGTTCCCACTTAACCAACACCCAATTCTTCTTACCAAACAATTTATCTTCCCTCAACTTACTTATATTCCCATGTCTACCAAATGTTTCAACTTTTTAAGTTCCTCTCAATCTTCCCTTCCCTTCCTTTAAGTTCCTTTCCTTCTTTAAGTTCCTTTCCTCCTTAAATGTTCCCGAACCAAACGGGCCCTAAGAGGTTGGGGCAATGGGTGTCGCTTCAGATGGCCATGGCAGTGTCGTTTTTGGTCAAACTTGAACAAGATTAAAAACCCTTTTAACACAACCGGTTTTAAAAGTCACTTTCACTTTTAAGATTAGTTATTTTACACAATTGGTCTTAAAAGTCTTACATTTTAGATCTTATATTTTAAAAAACTGGTCTAAAAAGTGATTTTTAAGACGGTTATTCTAAAAGTAACAAACTTTATCCTATATTTAAGACCGGAAGGAGTAATTTTATATTGGGGACGGGATTGTCCCTCCCATAATGGGACGACTAGGACGGGACAAAAGTGAATACGAGTATATATATCCATTTATACATATATAATTTTATTACTATATGGATTATGGATATCACGTAATATATTTGGCTGTTACTTGCAACACAAATTAAAGTTTACGTACGTACATTCACGGCTGCGCCATTCGGTTGATCAAAACCTCTCCTTCTTTAATTTTATTTGAGAGGAAAAAAATAATTATAAAAGAGAAGTTAATTATATTATAATGCATAATCTAATAACTAGTAGTTTATTAATTTATAATTTATCTGGGGAGAGACCGATCGAGAGGGAGAATCGGGTATGGGAAGCATCCTTCACATGGCCTGCCCTTTTATTTATATTATTATTAATTAGGAGTGAATTAAGCTGAACCTTTTGTACGTTGGCAATAATAACAGTATTTATTAACTAATCAAAAACCGAATCTGTCACGAGAATAATTAGCTGGCGAGTGTTGACCTTGAAGTCAATACTGGGAGATCTAAATTAATTTCTTCTGAATTTTCTGATATAGAAATACATAATAAGCGACCAATTGGAGAAATGGATGATCCTTGCAGGCGAAGGAAGAAGGGAAATGGAGCAGAACCCTAGACGGCGCGTGACTTTATGGCATGGAATGGCCAATATATGATAATAACGCAAATCTAAAAATATAATTTTGCCTGCCATGTTAGTAAGTTACGTTCCCATAAAAGGTAAGAAAAAGAAACAAATAATTAAAAGGTCTAGTTCTGAAAAGGCTTAAAGGTTGAAAAGTTCTGAACAGGCCTAGGCTGCAGGCAGATAAGAGTCTCTTTAAAACTTAAACACCTCGAAATTAACATATAAGGTAGGGTTAATGTGAAAAAAATACATATGCGATTTTCTTAAAAGTGCATCTAACACCAAGAGTTTTCTTAGGTGTAAAAGTGAATATATAATTACAAAAGTGTAGTAAAAATACTCATTCACCGTTAGTTTGACTTTTTTGTATTTTTAAAGTTGACACATAGACGATGACTTAACTAGATTTCATCCCAGCTGATAGTAAATGACTGGAAAAAATTAAAAAAAATTGATATAGATATTTTGGAAATCACAGTTCAGCCATTCTCTCTCCAATTCTTATTCTCTCTTCCAATTCCAATATTACCCATCAAGCCGCCATCTCCGCCTCCTTGTCTCGTTACTGCCTTTTTGTAATTTTCAAAACTATCTTGGCCCTTTTCTGTAATTTTTTCAGTTCTCCACTACCAACTAAGATGAAATTTAATTAATTAAGTCATCTCTATGTTAGCCTTTAAAATACAAAAAGTCAAAACTAACTGTCTTGGGTATTTTTGCTCCACTTTTCATTTTGCACCAAAAAATTAATTGGTGTTGGATGCATTTAAAAAAAAAACAGTGTGTACTTTTACACTTTAACCCTATATAATATGTATGTGAGAGAGAGATAATTAAATAATTAACATGCTCGAATTTCAACCATGATATATATATATATCCTCTCTTTTTTTGAAATTCAAATGGTTTTTAATATTACCCTTATTAATCATATTAAACTCTAATGTCATATTAATTTTCACTCACTCATTACCCTTATTGAATATAGGCATATAAGAAAAAATACTTAATAATCATCTGATTTAATACCTTATAAAAATTATAAGCAAAAGATCTTTTATATAATCTTTATATATGATTGGAATTCACAATCTCATATTTGTTAAAAAATCAGGGAGGTGTTTGTGATATCATCTGAGCTACAAAGCACAAACATTTTTGCATATATGTTACCCATGAATACCATATTTTGTTGTTGTTGTTGTTAAAAATAATTTAGGTAAGTTACGTCATGAGACTCAAAAAAATAGAGCAATCCTCTCGGTTCAACAAGCCTTATGGGCGTCGTATTTATGTATTACTGATGAATTATACGCCAAATCCTTATGAATAAATATGAACCTGGTTTTGTCTATCTTTCTTTAACCATACTTCTTTTATTATTTCTCCCTAATATGACGTATTACTCGCCTATATCAAATAATAAAGGGTGGATATTTTAACCTTATCTTCTTCAAGCAAATTAAGGTGTAATAGTATAGTACCTTAATTACTATTTGTTGGATATTAATAATTGAAAACACGACTTCTCTGATAGTGGGTATATACGTACGATGAAATATGATTGATGGGAACAAAACACCTATCCCCTGCCCTTTCGTGCATATCTCCAACGTTGTCACTCATCATTAAACCAAATTAATTCCACACTTTTTTGTTCTTTTTTCCAATCTGCTCTTTGCTGTGCGTCGACTTCAATTCATCATTATTTTATATCCACATGCATAATATATATTTAGTTTCTTTTGTTCTTTTTTAAGAGTTGGGTGCGCACATACAATTAAATTAATTATTAACCCCTAGGAAAAGATCTTTCACTTCCCCTTCCATACAGCTAGCAACATTCGACTGAAGCGTTGAAATCCACAGCAAACTTCTAATTATAAATCGTGATGTATGACGAATTCTTACAAATATGCACTAATTTCTCAACAATATGAATCGGATCAACAAAAATACAACATATCTCAAAAATAATTTGATATTTGTTCTGGTATAGAACACAAATGTTTAGTCTCAATGGACTAGTTAATGGGTTGTCTATATTGGATCAAGGGATTTCCTACCGTAGCTACCAGGGATGTACTGAAGGAAATGTATAAATACCCTCACAAATATCTATAGAGAAGATACCAGCAAGGATGAGGGATCACTGAGCAACACGAGAATGGCTAATCGCCAATAAGGGGTGGGGTGTGTGCTCAGTGTAACTGTATGGTAATAAGTCATGAATCGGAATTGTGCACTTTATGGGCAATCTCCTAGTTATAGAGATTGCCTAGGGTTTCCCCCTCCAGGACATGCATTCGCTCCTCCAGCCAAGTGCGCCTCCACGTTCTGCCATCATGCCTGCTCCACTACCTGTACTATCCAGGATTATAGGCATGATCAAAGGGTGATTAACATTTACCTGATTATGGAGGGATCCTATCATAAAGTGCCCTTGTTGGGCTGCGCTATCCGACAAGCCCATTATATGAATCCATAACAATATATGTATCTTTCATCCTGATGAGATCATGGCAGTTATGATTTACTATCCTCGGTCCTAATTATAAACCTGAATTGACTTTTTTTTTGGAGAAATTAAGAAAGCTAAATAAGTGTTGTATATCTATCCTTAGATTATATATTAATTTATTAGTTAAACCAATCAGTTTGGAGAAAAAAATACAAATACAAATACTCTAAAATAATTTAATTAGCTTATTTAATTTTTTCAAAAAATCAACTTGGTCTTATAATTAGGACCGGAGAGAGTATTATATTATATAGCAATCTAGATTGTAGAACAAGTTAAATAGTTTACTAATCAACAAGTAAACCTAACGACGTACTACTTTAAGAAGAAGAATACGGCTTGTTAAGATCGTATAGGACATTGACCTGCCTACTAAAAATTCAAACTAATTAAGCTGAAGGGGTCAAGACTTGATTATAATTTTTATTTTGATGTCACTGTTATATATGCGATTTGTTAGTATATAAATAAATTAATTATTGGGTCCACGCGATAAATCTAGGAGGCTTGAGATGTGAAAGATATATTATTTTGTAGCTAGGTACGATATTCATTCAGATTTGTTTTGTTTATATTATTACTTATATCCTGAAAATCTGATTCAGATCTTTGATTTCCTTTCGATTTTGTCTTCCCTGGATTGAAGATATGTCCTGGACAGATAGAGATAGCCATTAATAATAATTAAATAATTAAACAGAAGGGGAAATTAAGGAAAGCAATATATAATATGATACATATATGCATAGGAAAATTGTAGGTGCAGAGTAAGCATCATGAGCACACGCCAGTTTAAAAAGAAAATTAAAGGATGTTAAATAAAAATTGTTTTTTTTCCCCCTAAGTTAATGGTATCAGTTAAAAAGTCATGTTTCGATATCATTACAGTGCTAAAATATACTAAATATTTGGGAAGACAGGAATTTGGCTCTGCAGGCGTGCCACAATCCTCTATTTTTCTGACTTTAAAGTTTAAACGCTAAAGGTTGTTTACTTAATTACACTTGTTTATAAAAATAATCGAAGTCGTGATCATGGACTCTGATACTAATTATTACATGAATCACTTGGATTAGGTTAAAGTAAAATGCCTTGCATGGCTGGTGTACGTCTTCAAATTGTATTTTGTAGAATGAATAGTTTGGTTCTGATCGACTATAAAAAGGAATAAAGCGATTTTAAATTTATAAGATATATATCCTTTTTGTCTTTATTATAAAATATCAACTATCAATTTTAAAAACCGATAAAAAAAAATTGTTTTTTAAAAGCATTAAAGTTGTCTTAAAATTTAAGTGATTTTCAATATTACAGTTATTAACTATATTAAACTCAAATATCATATAAATTATTACTTTCTCCCACCATCCTTATTAAATATAGGTAGATATGAAATTTAATGTGGGAGATAATCAAAGTGGAAGAGAGCCAAACCAAGAGGAGAAAATGAGGATTGATTCAATGAATTGAAGTACACGACTATTTAATGTGTTTAAATTGTAAGAAAGTGATGAGTTCACATTCACATTAGCTCCAATATATATCCTTCTCTTTTGATCACCTTTTCAACACTCTCATCATGATGCCTTAGTGGGTGTGATTTCCCAACTCTAATTATATGCCACCAAATTAATTAGACCCTTATGGTGATAAGATATATCCAATGCTAAGGTATATTCATTTATTATTGTGTTGACTTTATTTTTATAAGATATATTGTACTGCCTTTAATTTGACATTGGTTCTACTTATAAGTCATTTAATTTCCTGCATGTTTCACATAGATTAAGAAAAATTTATGATTAGTTTAGTGACATGAAAAATTTTGTATTAAGTGAAAAATTGTGAGTTCAATCCCATTTATAATTTCATGTTATTTGTGTTGGTCTCTCTTTTTTTTTTAAATTTTATTTTAAAAACTCTATCTAAATAAACAGGACATATATAAAGTATATAACTCCTTGCTACAGCCAAAAAAAAAGAAAAAAAGAAAAGAAAGATATGCACGTTGGATCATGAAGGCATGCTTTTATTTGCGTCAAGACATAATAAAAGCTCGAGTTAATGGCGTTTTTAAGAAAGTGAAAATCAATGGCGCAATGGCACGCGGTTTGGAGTTTTGACGTTCATATTAATTTTTTATCAAACACGTAAACTAGTATTATTTGATAGTATATATATATTATTTGTATCGGTTCACGATTCATGACTTACCATTATATTTTTTGGGATTTGAAATCAAAATCTAAAGGATCTAGTGGGGTCTTATATTATTAGACTAACTTTTATGTTATTAGTACTTTTTACTGTCTAAAGTAATTTTAATTACTACCTCAAGCCCTTAATATAAGATCTTATTCATAATACCAATTTATTTTAGCTTTTTAAAAGTGCTTATTAAAAGAGTTTTGTCTCTGCGCTTTTGGATAAGTGTTTCTATATTTCCTAAACAAGCATGCAATGCAAAACAAAGTCTTATATTAAAGACTGCTGTAGTTTAATTTGTTGTAGTAATTTCTCAGGTTTTATTTAAATACATGAGAACGAATGAATTACTACATAGTACTCATGGGTGTCTGGAAAATCCTTTTTCATAAGTCAAGATAAAATTTCTATCATATACTTATAATCTTACATCGTAAATCATGAAAACACTTTAAAAAAGTTAAAAAAGAGAGTATAATACTACCTCTAGCATTAATTATAAGACCAAATTAATTTTTTTAGAGAAATTAAGGAAATTAATTAAAATATTTTTATTTTTTTTTTCTCAAAAATTAGTTTAACTAATAAACTAATATATAATTTAATAATATAGAACATATGATATGATTAAGTAACTTAGTTAATTTCTTTAATTTTTTTAAAAATAATTAATTCAGTCTTTTAATTAGGACGATAGCTAATTAATTTGAAAGGTGAGAAGGGGCGGAGGATGAGAAAGAGTGAAAGCGACGAGACAGACAGGCCAATATGACTATGTTTTGCGGGTTTGGCAAATCTGTGCACGCCGTAGGAATAAGGTTGAAATGAAAGAGAAAGGAGCAAGAGATTAAGATTATGACTTGTGAGACTACGAGAAGAATAGAATACAGATCAATAAAATGGCCGACTATACTGTTTCACTCAATGATCACGTGGCAAAAGGAGCGAGCTGGCCATTCCTACTCACAATCCCACCTTTGCACATATTTCAGTGCCTACCCACCCAGCAGCTAAGCTCTCCTCGATCAACCTCAACTACTTCTTCTTCCCAAGTTCCAATCTTTTATTTTTCCCTTCCCTTTTCCTCCTTCACTTTCCCAGCTTCACAAGCAACCCTCCATCGACACAATGACCAACAACTAGGCCCCTCCCTTTTATTTTGTGGGGGACGATAGAGAGAGAGAGAGAGAGAGAGAGAGAGAGAGCATGCTTTGTCGGCCATTTAAGCTTCACCCCTGAGCTCTTTTCATCCCCCACAAAAATCCTTTCCACTTTCCACTCACCACACCATACTTATACTGATTCACACCACGTTCCCTATTTTTTTTCTGCCTTTCCTTTTTTCCCTCTCCTCCTTTCTGCCACGCTTGATGGTTATCTTTTCCATCGCTAAATAAAATCTGCACTTTTATCTATCTGACCTCCTGCAATAGGGGTTGGGATTCTTGTTCTGAAGAATATCTCTGCTGACTGATTGAAGATCCCACACTTTCTGTGCCCAAAAGGCAAATCTGGGTATATCCTATTCTTGTCTGCTGATTCATGAATTCCACGGTCTTAGCGTTTCCCTGTCAAGGAGTTGATTCCAAGGGTTGGAGATGCTTTCTTTATTATCTCTTATTTGATGAATAACGGTATTATGGTAGGCTTTGATAGGTATGTATGTTAAAAGCTTTCTTTTACTTCATCTCCTTTCTTTCCCTTTCTAATGAAATGGACATACAGATTAGAATCTGCTTGTGGAAATGGCTTTCCAATTTGTCGTCTGTGTCAGCTCTGAATTTTGAGATATTGCTCCCTTCATTAATATTCACCAATAATAGCTATTTACCAAATTTCTAATTTAATCATAGCAAAAAAATAAAAATTACCAGGGCTCTTTTTGTATGGAATTGGTGGTTAGGCAGAATGAATCATGAATCACTTTCGTGTATGATTTACACAGTTTCTGGTTTGTTTGTTTCCTTTAACTGCAATATGAAGCATTTGGGTAGTGTCATGGATTTGAATACTCGGTTATCAACCTGCAGATCTCTTAAAAATTAAGATGTCTGGGAATTTCAATAAAAGGAGAGCGTTGGAAGACAGGTGTTCTGGTATTCTCCTATTATTCACTTTACTTCTTTATACTACAGAGGGATTGAACACAGAGGGGCAATATCTGCTCGAGCTGAAGAGTAGTCTTCATGATGAATCCAATCACTTGGCAAATTGGAAGTCAACTGATGAAACGCCTTGTGGATGGACGGGTGTAAATTGCACTTATGACTATAATCCTGTGGTCTGGTCCCTTGATTTGAGTTCAATGAATCTTTCTGGAACTCTAAATCCTAGCATTGGAGGTCTCACACATCTAACTTACCTCAATCTTGCCTACAATGGACTGATGGGAAATATACCCAATGAAATTGGAAATTGCTCGAGCTTGGAATTTCTCTTTTTGAACAATAATCGATTCAGTGGACAAATTCCTGCTGAATTGGGAAAGCTGTCCCTTTTGAGAAGTTTGAATATTTGCAACAACTTGCTCTCTGGTTCTCTGCCGGAGGAACTGGGAAACTTGTCTTCATTAGTTGAGCTTGTAGTCTTCACAAACAATTTCACCGGACCCCTGCCTCATTCTATTGGAAATCTAAAGAGTCTCACGACTTTGAGAGCTGGTGGAAATGGATTGTCCGGTAGCTTGCCAAGTGAGATTGGTGGGTGTACGAGCATGGAGTTTCTTGGCCTTGCTCAAAATCAGATAGGAGGAGAGCTACCAACAGAGATTGGGATGCTTCAGAACTTAAGAGAACTTCTTTTATGGAATAATCAATTATCAGGGCTTATTCCTAAAGAGATTGGGAATTGTACCAGCCTTGAAACTCTTGCTTTATATGGAAATGCTCTTGTTGGATCTATACCTGAGGAGATTGGGAATCTCAAATCTCTGGGGAGGTTGTACCTTTACAGAAATAAGTTGAATGGAACAATTCCAAGGACAATTGGGAATCTTTCTCTGGCATTAGAAATTGATTTCTCAGAAAACTCTTTGATGGGTGATATTCCTTCTGAGATCAGCAAAATAAGTGGTCTCCAGTTGCTCTTTCTCTTTGAGAACCACCTATCAGGTGTTATACCCTATGAGTTTAGTAGCTTGAGGAACCTGACAAGGCTGGACCTATCCATTAATAATCTCACAGGTTCAGTTCCATTGGGGTTCCAGTACCTGACTCGAATGACTCAGTTGCAACTTAATGACAACTCTCTAAGTGGAAATATTCCTCAAAGCCTTGGATTTTATAGTCCTCTTTGGGTGGTTGATTTTTCTGACAATGAATTGACTGGAACAATACCTCCCCATCTATGTCAAAATTCTAATTTGATGTTGTTGAATCTGGCTTCTAATCGGCTGTATGGAAATATACCAACAGGCATCCTGAACTGTGAAACATTGGCACTGTTACTATTGGTTGAGAATAATCTCACTGGTGGCTTTCCTTCACAACTGTGCCAACTAGTGAACCTTACTGCCATTGAGCTGAACCAGAACAGGTTCAGTGGTCCTATTTCTCCTGAGATTGGGCGGTGCCACAAGTTGCAGAGGCTTCATATTGCTAACAACTACTTCACATTAGAGTTGCCTAAAGAAATAGGAAACCTTTCTCAGTTAGTGACCTTCAATGTGTCGTCTAATTCTTTCACTGGACCAATCCCACCTGAAATTGTTAGATGCAAGATGCTTCAGCGAATTGATGTCAGCCGCAACAGCTTTACTGGTTCCCTACCAGATGAGCTTGGCACACTGTCGCAGTTGGAGATTCTCAAGGTCTCAGATAATAAGCTTACTGGGCATATTCCTCCAACATTAGGTAATCTGCTTCGTTTGACTGCATTGCAGATGGGTGGCAATTTACTTTCTGGGGAAATACCTCCTGATCTGGGTAATCTCACAAGCTTACAGATTGCATTGAATCTCAGTTACAATAACCTTGCTGGAAGTATACCTGATAAGCTTGGCAATCTCTATATGCTTGAGTTTCTCCTTCTCAATAATAATAATCTGAGTGGTGAAATTCCCAGCACATTTGAAAACCTTTCAAGCTTGATGGGGTGTAATTTCTCATACAACAATCTTTCTGGACCTATACCTTCCATTCCACTATTTGAAAATATGGCAATTAGCAGCTTTATTGGTGACAATGGCCTTTGTGGTGCTCCTCTGCTTGGCTGCAACATTAATCCATCTTCTCTTTCTGGTCCTCCTATGAATAATGTTAATTCTTCTCGCACCAAGATCATCACTATTATTGCAACAGTCATTGGCAGCATTTCTCTCATTCTAATAGTATTCATTTTATATTTAATGAGACGTCCTCCTGAGCCTGTTTCTTCATTGAGGGATTCTGAGATTCCCTCCTCAGATTCAGATATCTATTTGCCTCCAAAAGATGGCTTCACCTTCCATGATCTACTTGAAGCTACCAACAACTTTCATGACAGTTATGTTATTGGAAGAGGGGCTTGTGGAACAGTTTATAAGGCGGTGATGCCATCTGGGAAGACCATTGCTGTAAAATTGTTGGCATCCAACAGGGAAGGGAACAACATCGAGAATAGCTTCCAGGCTGAGATATTAACTCTTGGAAAGATAAGGCATCGAAATATAGTGAAGTTGTATGGATTTTGCTATCACCAAGGTAGCAATCTGCTACTATATGAGTACATGGCAAGGGGTAGCCTAGGGGAGCTACTTCATGGATTTGCAAGTAATTTGGAATGGCCAACTCGGTTCATGATTGCTCTTGGAGCTGCAGAGGGTCTTGCTTACTTGCATCATGACTGCAGACCAAAGATCATTCACCGTGATATAAAATCAAACAACATTTTACTTGATGAAAACTTTGAGGCTCATGTGGGTGACTTTGGTTTGGCAAAAATCATTGACATGCCTCAATCAAAGTCAATGTCAGCAGTTGCTGGATCATATGGTTATATTGCTCCTGGTAAGCTGCTATTCTGTCTTGGTTTCTCCTTATATTTGTTTAGCCATTTAGTCACCATTATCTATAATCTTTAATTCAGCTCATAACAGTTAAAATTTTCTAACTCAGCGTTAGTTTCTCTTCCAACGATATGAGACATATTCAACTTTTCGCTTCATCATTTGTTGCATATATGAATTGTCCTGGTGAGCCTATTCCACAACGTCTCAAGCAACCTCCTTTATAGCCAGAAAAAAGGGGTCTTGTCAGACATTAATATATGATGCTCTCTCTTGTAACTTAAATGATACCGCTCCACTTTGTGCTCATGAAATTCACCTCCCTCTCTTTTAAATTCGCCTATTATTTGAACTAGATTTTATGCCCCTGATCAGCAGCTTTTATTTTTTATTTTAAATCTCTCCTGCTATTGAATTTTGATGATGCCAATAGAGTGAAGCCGGTTTTCTCGCTTCTATCAAATTTGTTGACAAAAGATAGTTGATGCATGACCTGGTGATGTACCAACACATAACAATATGCCATGCTTATTATATTTCAGGATTAGATTTTAAAAAGACTTACTCAAACAATTCTCTAACCCTGCCATTGGAATGAGTGAACATGGTTGGATAGAATTCTAAACACGGCACCATTATCCTCCTTACTCCCAGTTTGGTATACAAAATGGAATGAGATGGAGAAAGGAATGAAATTGAGGAAAAAATGATTTTGGAAACGAAAAATGTCTTCTATGCACTGAATAAAGGAAAATGTAAAAGAAATAAGCAAGTATCGTTCAGTAGGCATAAAAGATACTCCCTCCGGTCCTAACTATAAGACTTAGTTGACTTTTTTGGAGAGATTAAGGAAGTTAACTAAATTACTCCCTCAGTCCCTCTGGTTCTTATTATAAGACACCAACTAGCAAGTTTATTTGGTCATTTTTATAAGGCACTTGCTTATTCCCAATGAGCATTGATTTTTTTCCTATGTCTGCCCCTAATTAATAAAGGTAATGAGTGAGAGTAATAATTAATATAATATTAGAGATTAGTGCAATTAGTAGGGGTAATATTGGAAATTACTTAGATTCTAAGACAACTTTATTGACTTTAACTACTTTTATTGGTTTGTGAGAAAAGTTAGTTGGGGCCTTATAAGAAGGACCAGAGGGAGTACTTTAGAGTATTTTTATTTTTGCCTTCAAACTAATTAATTTGACTAATAAACTAATATATAATCTAAGGATACACAACCGATAATATGATTAAGTGACTTATTTAGTCTCCTTAATCTCTCCAAAAAAAGTCAACTAGCTCTTATTTTAGAGTATTTTTAATTTTATTTTTTTATTCAAACTAATTAGTTTAACTAATAAACTAATATATAATCTAAGGATACACAACATATGCAATAATTAAGTAATTTATTTAGTTTCCTTGAAAGTCAACTAGGTCTTATAATTAGGACCGAAGGTAGTACATAACACGATTCTTGTGCAATGATTTCCTTCTCCTTTTCCATTGGATATCCTAAAGGGGGCGTTAGTCTCACTTCGAGAAAGACCAAGTTAAGCATAATCCAAGGAACAGTTATTATGACAACAAAACTATTGACGGATCTTCACTTAATGAAATTTTTGAGTTGAAGTATTTCACATTTTTGGAAGTTGTCAAGTTTTTCACCTGTCTGTCAATTGTTTTGTACTGATGTTTCTATGATCCTGTGTGGCAGAATATGCATACACCATGAAGGTCACTGAGAAGTGTGACATCTATAGCTATGGAGTTGTGCTGTTGGAGTTGCTAACTGGAAGAACTCCGGTTCAGCCGCTAGAGCAAGGAGGCGATCTGGTGACATGGGTCAAAAACTATATCCGGAGCCATAACAACACACTGTCCTCTGGTGTGCTTGACAATCGTCTCAATCTCCAAGATCAAACCACTGTGAACCACATGCTCACTGTCCTCAAAATTGCTTTGCTCTGCACAAACATGACCCCTACCGATCGCCCATCGATGCGCCAAGTCGTGTTGATGCTCATAGAATCCAACGAGCGAGAAGGAAACTTGGCCAATATTTCTCCATCTCGGTATGAGGATCCCACTTCCAATGATGAGCAAAAGAGTACATGAGAGGTAATTGGACTTTTGTCTTTCAACTTTATTAACAAAAGGATGATTCTTTTTCTGCTGCTCAGCTCATAATTGTCGTTGGCAAAACCAGAGAAAATATAGAAGATTGTAATTCTTGTACATTCTTTCGTTAGAGTATATATAAATGGTTGGTTGCCAAGACTATATAATTTATGTAATTTTCTTCTGGAAATTCAGTATAGCAACATTGTATTTCTGTACAGTTGGCAATACCATTACTGGACCTGTATCTTGGATTACGCTCTCCCAATCTGATCACTGAACCGTTAAATTTACTTTATTCCAATCAACAAATTCCAGTTCATGTTTGATTCTAATACTATGAATTGATATTGGGCATCAACCCCATTTAAGTTACTTCTTCCATTTCTAAATATAAGCTTTAAATTTCAGAATAGGTCGTCTCAAAATATAAGGTTCGTTTCAGTTTTATCTCAACTTTTAGTTTAGTTTTCCCCCAATTTTTACCGTTGCTGATTGTATGCATTTATTGCATACTTTTTGACTAGTGCACGTGTGGGAGAAATTAATGCTTATTTGTCAATTTTGATCGTGTAACTAATATTTAAATATGACTTCTTGTATTTCTCTCTCTTTCAATACCTCGTTTAATATGGGCAAAAGTTGGAAATTTCTTCTAATAATTTAGGGCAAATTTAATGAGTTAATTATCATTTCTTGATTCTGATGAATTAGTTGAAGTATTTTATATCATGGACCGAAGAGAGTATATTACTTACATATTTTATGATTTTAACTACTTTCTTGATAAGCAAAAAATTATTTTTAGTATCAAGTAGTATCCTAAAATATTTTTTAGGGTACTGAATTCATGATACTGAAAAGTACTAAAAAAATACCTCATGATGATCTTGAGAAATTATTTTAGGATCTTGAAAGAATTATTTTTAGTACCAGTCAGTACCCTAAAATATTTTTTAGGATATTGAATGGTATTAAAAATATACTTCAGAATACTGAACAGTACTAAAAAAATATCTCAAAAGTCCATAAGTAATTTTCAAAAGCTCCCCAAAGTAGCTTTTCAAATAAATAATTTTTGGTCCATAAGTTCGATTAGAACAAGTTTTCAACCAAACATTAAAAAAAAAAAATCCCATGAGTCTAGTTATAAGTCCGATAAGTTGATCCAATGGGCGTACCAAACATGCACAATATCTTAACATTAAAGAGGGTAATTAAATGATGACAAAATGCGGAAGAAATAAATAAAAAATATAGAGAATTCCAAATAAATACATTTTGAAATTGTACAACTCCCAGAAGTCTGTTGAATTTGTAAAAAGACTGAGAGGTACCAATGACTTATGAGGGATATGCAAATTCGTATGAAATTACCATTTTACCCTTACTTTTTAATAAATAAAATAAAAAATAAAAACCCCCAACCCCCCACCGGCCACCACCACCACCGGCTGACCGCCACCGACCACCACCGTCGCCGGCCGGCCGGTGGTGGTGGTGGAGGCCAGCCGGACGCCTGCGGCGGCGGTGGCCGCCGGTGGTGGTGGGTTGGGGTTTTTTATTTTTTTTTAAATTTATTTAAAACTAAAGGTAAAAGAGTAATTTCATATGAATTTGCATATCTCTCATAGGTCCTTGGTACCTCTCAGTCTTTTTACAAATTCAACAGACTTCTGGGAGTTGTACAATTTCAAAAGGTATTTTTTGGAATTCTCCCTAAAAAATAAGACATTTTTCTTATAAAAAAACAGAATGGAGCATGTGTGATATTTGTTTCTTATAATAAGAAGGGGAGGCAGTATTGGAGAAGGAGAGTTTTATTAATTAGTATGAAATATGAATGAAGTTGGATTCCAGTTGAAGCAATCATCAAAGACATAACTTCTCCTGCCAAGCCTGCAGGGCTTGTCTTGCCTGATTTGCCAGACGCTGGTAGTGCACTCAGCATGATCCCTCTTCATAGGTTTCGTTAGGATGAAGAAGATGCTCTCCCAGATCTTCACCTTTCTGTTTGCAATGAACGGTGAGTTCTAGACCACCTTTCAGAACATTTATCATCCTCACCGTTCTTCTTGGAATCTTTAAACTTGCTTCACTACGTGTGGCTGTTCCTGCTATCGATCAGTATCACCACCACACAGAGCTCTGGTGAATATCCAAGGCAAAGCCATTTTGGTTATGGCTGATTTTGATGGCGGGGGGTTTTGTTTTTAATTATAGGAAGCAATTGTTATGATTAATGCTAGACTTCAATATATGGGACTTTGATAAATGGCTACTCACTTAAATGCATATTGTTCAAATTTAATGCGCCGTATTCTTGACTTCATGTGAATGAATGATACCATATGTTGTTCTTCCAATTACTTTACTCGTCTAATCGTCTTAATAACATTTTGTTTTGCATTATTAAATTTATTTAACAATTCCTAAGGTCCTATTTTTATCTTTATTAATAAAAAATTTAAATATCACAAGTTATTAGCTCATATGTGTCGGTTGGACCTGTATTTCTAATTCTGATTACATAAAATTAAGATAAAATGTAGGAAAAAAACATCTAAGTTAAGATGCATCCAAAACCCTGTATATTTTTTCATGTATAGTGCTTTAAAGTATTTCGTGGTCCGCACTCTAAAGTAATTTTTTTTTTTTGTGCACTTAGCAGTTTGAAATATTTTTTTCAAGTAGCTAGGTGTACCCAGCATCCAAAATTATATTATCTACTACCTCCGGTCATTGTAATATAAACTTTGTCTTATATTTAGGATTGGAGGGTAGTACTTAAGTTGTACTTGCACACAAAAAAAAGTTTTAGTAGTGATGAACACATTTAAGAAAATACTATAACATTTTGGGTGTACCATAAAATATTTCATGGCATTGATGTATAGGAAAAAATACTAGGTTCTGGTTGAAGGTTAATCCAAACATCTATATTTTACTCTAATATAAAATTGATTGCTTGTAATTGAATTAAAATCTAAGGAATGTTTCGCACAAAAAGATTACTTTTTTTGGGAAAGAAATAAATAATAACCCACGCTTGATAGGAGGATTTCAAATAAAATAAATCCTCAACACCGAAAATGGAAAAAAAAAAAATAAATAAATAAAAAGACCATATCGTTACTTGGAATAATTGTAGAGTGATCAAAAAACTCAAAGCCCGTCTAGCTCAGTTGGTAGAGCGCAAGGCTCTTAACCTTGTGGTCGTGGGTTCGAGCCCCACGGTGGGCGATGTTTTTTGTTTTATTTTTATTCTTTTTAGGAAAATTTAGATTTGTTTCAATCCCCGCGGGTCTGCGTTGACTTGTTTTGAAGCATGCTGTTTGTGCACAAGGGAAGAAACAAAGATGAAGAACCCCAACTAGATAGAGACTATACAAAAAAAGATAAAAGGCTTCGGCCTTCGAGCTATAGATGTACAAACAGGAACTTGGGACTAACAAGGACAAAAGCCAACACAGCAAGCAAACTCATTGAACAATTGAGATATTTCACTCACAACAGTCATATACATAATACTGCATAAACCAGACAGACAACAGAAACGAAGACCTATAAGTCAAAGACAACATATTTTCAGGACAAAGTTCTGGCATATCATGGAGGCCATCAGTAGAACTGCAGATCCTAATTAATTAAAGAGAGGCATGTGATTAATTCAGATGAGATCAAAGTGGCTTCAGATATATGCGCATGTGGATACATACATATCACACTTGTTTGAGTCTGTCCCTGATTGGGAAAAGTTCAAGAGTCTTGAGGGTTCTTGTAGGCCAATATGAAGCACCTGGACTTACTTCCATCATCGTCTTCGTCCTCCAATCTTGCTTCATTGTCTTCTCCATCACTCCTCCTTCTGTATTATCAATTTTCCACTTGTAATCTATGCCTTGTTTTGGTGATGCTTCTCCAGCTCCTCCCTGTTGCCACAAAAATGCATCAGTTTATATCGTTTCTACCAATGATAAATATAACTAGAACATTGCTGTTAGTATTCTTAGAGTGATCAGTGCATGCAGTTTTAATTAATTTTCAAACAAAGCCAACTGAAGTTTGAGCACTGAACTCACCCTACCTCTCTTGAGTTATCATTACATAATTAGAGTGATCAATTAACATATATTACCTCTAGTCTTAGATCCAATTGATTTTTTTAGAGATATTAAGAAAATTAATAAAATTACTTTAAAATATTTATTATTTTTTTTAAAACTATTTTGGCTAACTTGTAAATTGATGTACAATCTAATTAATCATACGTAATATATAATATGATTAAACAACTTATTTAACTTCCTTAACTTCCTTGATCTCTAAAAAAGAGTCAACCGGGTGGAGCACGAAAGCTGATGAAATAGAGATAACATAAAAGTAGAGACTAGAGAGATGTATATATAGATGGGTAACCTGTGTAAACGAGGCAAGGGATCCGGAGTTGTAAAAGGAACATTGTTGGGAAGATGAAGAGGCAGTAACAGGAGACTGATGATCCATAGGGAAGTGATGAGAATCATGGTGATTATTATGGTTGTGATTCATCAGATGAAGCTGATGATGAAGGTAATGGTTACAGAGCTGGTGGTAGTGCTGCTGCTGCTGTTGCAACTGAAGTTGCTTGTTCAATCTGCGGCGGAGTTTCTGTCTGTCCCTAGCCTTGTGATTCTGAAACCAATAGAAAACGTTCTTGCCCTCTATCTTGCCATAGAAAGAAAGCTGAGCTGTGATGTGTTGAATCTGGGACGCATTTGGAGTTCTGATCCCAACTCTGTACATCTCCTCAAGAATCACTAGCTGTTCCTGTGTTGGGCACCATCTTGATGAACCTCCACGACTCATCTCTCTCAGCTGGTTATTATCTCTATATCTAGCAACTGAGATAGCAATGGAGTGCTTTGTAGGCACTGGCACATATATATAGAGATCTATAGGGAGAGTACACAGAAGGTCGACAAAGAAATAAAAGTGAATTTCATATCAAGCGAGAGAGAGAGAGAGAGAGAGAGAGAGGTATTTTATATTTGAAATGATAAAGTGATGATAAGCTTATTATTACGTTTGACAACAGAATGTGTAAAAGACATACATGCAGGAGGAGGCAAGTCATCAGGTAGTGTGGTGTTTTGGACAATCAGACAAGTCAATCCCATATGTAAGGACGTTTCGCTGTAGAATGAAAACGTAAGCCCCACCCACGACAAATCTGAGATAACCAGGGTCCTACTATATAGGAAAAATTTCACTTAATTTCATTTCAGTTAACCCCAAACTGCACTCAATCAAAATAAAATTAAGCTTCGTTGGTTGGTTGGTGAAAAGATAATGATGCCGGCTCTTTATTTATTTTTTTATAACATCATTTATAAGGTAAATAAGGGTACTTAGCTTACAAGACAAATAAAGAGATTCAAAAGAAATTAGGGAGTTAAAGAAGAATATTTTGGTTATTCAAGAGACAAATGAAGGAATTTACATGATAAATAAAAATATTTGCAAGATAAATAAAAAGATTCAAAAGAACATAAGGAGTTAAAAATATTTTAGTCATTATTCATAAGATAAATAGAGGCATTCACAAAAGGGATTTAAAAAATAAAGAGGGAATAATTGTCTTTTCACCCACAAAGATAAATTTTATTTTGACTAAAAGGAGTGCAGTGAAGCTTTAAAATCTGGGTTAATTAAAATAAACTCTCTTCCATTGATCTGACTGAAATTTTCCCTACCATATATCTGTTCAAAAGATCCCATAGTCACTCTGAGCCGTCCACTCTTAGCATTGATGATAATTAATCAGCAAGTCTCTGGTGCTCTGCAATGCATGCAAAAGGTTCAAACTTTCCTTATTCGAAACAGTTTCTCTTCTTTTTGTAGGTTAGTGACTTAGTGTTTTATTTCTTGCTTATCTGTTACATGCACACCTGCTCCATTATATTGCCCATTATTGGAGTTTCAAAGTGCTAAGCTTATATTAATGCATGCATGTAGTGGCCAGTATTAATTGTTTCAGCAGAGAGAAACACCACGAGAGGAACAGAAACAGTAAAAACTAAACATTGAAACAATTATCATTACACAATGACGGTGCGTGTGTGTGTGTGTATGGAAGCATTAGTTTGACCAATGTGCAATGACGTTATTGGAGATGGAATAATTGTTCATTGAAAGGAGGAGATCGAGAAGTAATTAGTCATTCATGAGTGATTGGACGGATCGTTAGGTTTTATTTGAGAAGTAACATCGTTGCGCTTATCCATACACCATGTTGAACTTTCTTTTTAAATATATAAAAAGTAAATGTGTGTGTACACACACACACCCAGATGATATCTTATAGGGTCCTGTGACACACAGAATATACTGCTGAATTATAGACTGTGCCTGAGCCAGACACTTTCCGTAGAAATGAGTGTTCAACAGTCAGAAAATTAATCAGTCTGATGATACATTATCATATCATCATTTTTATCCAAAAAAATATCACATGATTATTACATAATTATAAGGCCTGCTGATTTGAAAGAGAAACGACAAGGTAAGACAATGGAGGAAGTGAATATACATACATATAGATGAGCAGAGCAAGTAAGCCAATTCAGTGGTGTTTCAGTGACAAGTGAGTATATATGAGAATTATGTGAAGAGACTGTTGAGGAAAACGGAGCCTCCCTAACAAATTAAATCAACGTCCCTCATTTCTGCAACCAATTAAATTACTGATATTTCCATTTTTGATATGATATGCTAAATCCTATTCCTAGGCATGCAGTCTTCCCCGTACTACACTGTTTTATATTGTTTTTTTAATGACAAAACACAGAACAAAGCAACTTGTAAGTTGCAACCTTGACTCCTATTTTTAATTGTGATGTCGACGTAGCAATTTGCGTCAGTACGCATGTCATTTCTTATTGCATTTATGACATGCTTTCTTGTAATTCAATTAAAACATGGCAACATATTATGGTGATGGATCATTCGACTTGTCACGTATATATATATTTTTTGTCGGGCCCTGAACTGAAGTGGGGATTAAGCAAATATAATCAAGCAATATCACTGACTTTTGACGATCTCAAATCACATATATAATGCTGGCCGTCCTAATTATTAATAAATCATTACGATATACCCCTCTGATCCGTCCAATGTACCGGCCGGATAGTGTGTGTGTTTTTGGTTCTTTTGATGAGATATTTGATAGTTTTACGAAGTATTCAATATTTTTCTTCTTCACATGTTCATATTTAATAATATAATGAGAGCTGGTTAAAATTACTATGATATTAAAATAATATTAATATTATAAATCACTTGAGAATCATTTTGGACGATGGTCCATTTTTTTCCTTTGTCTTATATATTTTGAAAAAAAAAAAATTTAACTTTGTTTTATATATTTTGAAAAAATAATAATTTAACGTGTACAAAATTTATAGCCTTTGTTTTATATATTTTGAAAAAATAATAATTTAACGTGTACAAAATTTATAGCAATTGTATTTAGTATGGGTGCTCTTAAGGCACCAGGCCCTGACGGATTTAATGCCCTATTCTACCAAAATCAATGGAGCACGGTTTGTTCGTCTGTTGTTGACCATGTGAAGTTCTTATTTGCTAATCCACAGGCTATTAAGGAGATACATGGTACTCTGGTTGTTCTTATCCCAAAGAAAGACCATCCGGAGACGTTGGCGGATTTGAGACCAATCAGTTTGTGCAACATCATATACAAGATCATCACAAAAATTATTGTGAACCGGCTCAAACCTATTCTTCCTCAGGTGATAGCACCAAACCAATGCAGTTTTGTTCCTGGAAGACACAACAGTGACAATATAATTGTGGCACAGGAGGTTATTCATACTATGCGAAACTTGAAGCAGAAGAAGGGATTCTTGGCAATTAAAATTGATTTGGAAAAAGCATATGATCGAGTGAACTGGGGCTTTCTTTCAAATTGCCTTCAGGAAATTAATCTCCCTACCTGTATTACTGAGGTTATTAGCCAGTGTGTGTCTAGTACTCATATGCAACTGTTATGGAATGGAGACAAGGCCGAGCACTTCCAGCCTTCCAAGGGAGTTAGGCAAGGGGATCCACTTTCACCATATTTATTTGTTATTTGTATGGAGAAGCTGGCTCATCTCATCCAAGCAGCTACCCAGGAAGGCCGTTGGAAGCCAATTAGACTCACCAAAACTGGACCCCATATTTCACATTTGTTCTTTGCAGATGATATCATTCTGTTTGCAGAAGCCTCAATGGAGCAAGTGCTCACGATCAATCAGTGTCTGCAACCATTCTGTCAAAGTTCGAAGATATATATAATCTCTTAACTATTATTTTTTTAAAAAGAGAGGATTTTTTTTATTTAAAAATTATTAGTGAAAAATTTTAAATTCAAAGTGTTGGAATTGTATTTGAACAATGCAGATCTCACTACAGACGATAAGAATTGAAATCAAAATTCAAAATGGAGCATTTATTCACATTGATGAAGTCTTGTAATTAAGAGAGATTTTAGAAACCAAATCAACCTGCTTCATTTTGTTTCCTTTTTAATTTGAATGCTGGTCATGTATCCTTGATTTAAATTAGTGCATGCATCCAATTTAGTGCTTTGTGTCAAAGTCTTTACTCACAATTAATGTGGCAGATTTTCCATTTTCACTAAAACTACTTACCTTTTTTTGTCAATATTTGTAGTAATATTTTTTTATCAAATAATATTAGCATGTAATAGCTGGCAAAAAAAATAAAAACTAATATGTAATATTTGTTTCTACCAATTTTTAAAATCATAAATGACTATCATTATTTCTGCCTTTTGGTCGTGCTCTGTCAATAAATCGTATACATCATAATTCAGAAGCAATCGGTCTTCTGATCTATAATTTCAACGTAATTAAATAAATCATCATGATTATATGAAAAACAAAAATAAAAAGGATCAGATCAATGGAGTGAATGGGCAATGTATCATGCCAAAAAAAAAAAAACAGTGAGGAAAAGGAAAGTAACAGTGCACTTTTTAAGAGTTCTTGTAATGAAGGTTGTCAAACTCGCGAGTTTAAGTAAACTCGTGACAATGACATAAACTCGTATCGTGAACTCGAATCGTAAACTCGTATCGTGAACTCGAATCATAAACTCGTAAGAATTTACTTTCACTATTAAGTAGGTATTAAAAGTGTATAATAAATAATTAAAATACAAAAAATGACAATTATTTAGTTTAAATATATTTCAAATCCAAATAATTGAAATTAAATCCATCAAAATTCAAAATTTACCATATTTAACAAAAAAAAAACTCACATATAAAGCCATTGAGCATGATCAAATAAAAAAAAAATTAACACGGGTTTAATGGTGAGTTAACATGGTTTTGTAAATTAAAAATGTAAAAACGGTAAACTCGGTGTATAAACTCATAAGTTTAACTGAGTTTGCAATGGTCATGAGTTTATTAGTGATTCGACTCGATTTGGTAAACTAAAAACGTAAAAACGGTAAACTCGGAGAGTCAACTTGCAAGTTTGACAACAATGCTTGTAATTGCTCATCCATTGGTACTCTCTCTCCCCTATTAGTATATCACATGGCTTTAACTAAGCACTCCCCAAATTTTAGTGCGTGATTGGATTCACGGCAAATGAAGTAGTTTTTTTTTTTTTAATCTATCTTTTAGAAACTTAAGTTAGGATAGAAGTTAGATAATGTAATGTGATTTATATTTTGATTAACAGTGACATAAGTGAATACTAAAATTTTAGAGAAAATCGGGCAAAATTCCTCCATTAAAAATTTCAATGATAAGAACCTACATCGAAATAATTTGTGTGTGCAAAAGATCTAGGTATTTTGTGTATAAAGATTTACCAAGTATTTCTCGTGAATTAAATTTCTCATTTTTTTACTAGCAAATAAATATATAATATATCATATAATACAATCTGAAGGGTAAAAAATATCATCTTTAATCATCCTTATTCCATATATACATTATCTCTCCTCTCTTTTCTTTTTTTACCCCTCTCTCCTCTTTCCCTTACCGTTAGGGTCAAAGTCCAGGCTGGAACCGGGATTACCTTGTCCCGGGTCCTGTCCAGGTAAGAGCCTGAGAGTTGAAGATTGTTCTTGATCTTGGGACTGGGAAATCCTGGCTTTTTAAAAAAAAAAATATAAACTTAAAAAATATCATTATATTAGTTAAATTTCTCATATTCTATTATTTAAAATAACCATTTAACAATAAATAATACCATAATAATTATACAAATTGATCTAGAGTTGAAGAATAATATTTTATCATCATCACCACCACGATATATGATGTTTAACTCAGACTAAAGATTTGATATAATCTTATCAAATGATAACTTAATTTATGGGGCAAAAAATACAAAAATAAAATGATAACTTAATTTATAAGGTAAAAAAAACGGATCGGGATTTCAAAGGTGATCCTAGTTCCCGTCCTAGTCCCAGACCCGAATGGGATAGAAAATTCTTAGGATCAAAATTTCTAGGACCAGGTTGCAAATGGTTACCAAGGAGCTCTTAATATACATATTATGCATCAGGTCGTGGCTTCGAGTCCCTGGGAAGTGCTCTTAGTTGTTGTCAAGAGACAAATCCTCTAAGAGAGAGGACAATATCTGCCCCAGTGGGGGCCGGTGCCACCGGTCGTAGTTCGGAGTTGTTGCTAGCCGGGGACGGTCCGCCGAGACTACCAGTACCAAAATGCTTTGAACACCCCTACAGTGATGCAATCGCAAGAGTCATGAGCTGCTAAAAGTGGCTTTCACTCTGTTACGGCTTTTGAGAAGGTTGTGGTTAAATTTTAAAGCCATCTCAAATATGTCAAAAATCATCCTTGCTTTTGCGACTTCACGTACCTTTTGACCCTCAAATCGCTAATCAAATAGACTCACAATCATGCATTTTCAAGTTTCTCTATAAGACATTCAATTAAAAAAGGGCAACATGTTATGGTGATGGATCATTCGACTTGTCTCGTATGTATAAATAACAAAAGTAGTATTTTTTGTCTGGCCTGAACTAAAGTGGCGATTAAGAAAATATAATCAAGCAATATCGTTGACTTTTGATGAAGCTTCCATATTAATAATCTCAAATCACTTTTTTTTTTGGTGTTCTTGGTTCTTTTCATGAGATATTTGATAGTTTCATGGAGTATTAAATATTTTTCTCTATATATGCTCATATTTAATAATGTAATGAGATCCAGTGAAAATTAATATAATATTAAAATAATAATAATATTTTAAATCACTTGAATTTTATGGAAAAAAAATATTTTTAACTATTTTTATTAAAAACGACACACACACACATATATTCTTTTGGTTGACTATCCGGTATCCCGAGCTTCGCCTTGATTAATTAAGATCCGACCCGCGTCACGCACCTGGCTATGGTGGGATAGTCTCCCACTAAGGCTTTTCTGCATTCATAAGGCTCGAACTCGAGATCTTACTTAAGCGACACAAACTGCTTACCATGTGCCAACCCGGTTGATTAAAAATGACATATATAGGTATATCCTCTTGGGCCTGGAAGGGTGGCCCATGCCACTCTGTTGGGCCTCATTAAGCCCATCTATACATAATGGGCTCTTACTATTCGATGAGCCTTATTTTCCATAGACGATTTTAGATACTGAAGGCTGTAATTTAAAGAGTAAATACCATTTCGATCCTCGATAAAAACACGGACCCCATTTTGTTCCCTGAAAAAAAAAGGTCCGTTTTAGTCCACAAAAAGGACGAATAAGAGTCGATTGGTGGACATTTTGATCCTCACAAATTTCCAAAAGGTCTTTTTTAGTCCCATAAAAAGGACGAATAATGGTCGTTTTTTTGTCAGAGACCAAAATGGGGTCCGTGTTTTTTGTCAAGGATTAGAAAAGGTATTTACTCTAATTTAAACTTGGGAGTCTTTGGACACTTACTTTACCCAACAAACAAGCGTAGCCCTTGTCTTTGGGTTCAACTGGCAAAGGGCTCTCATTAAAAGGGAGGGGGTTCGATCATGAAGTTGGTCAAGACGTTGGAGAATACATCCTAAGGGTCTATGAAGTAACGGTAACCCAGGCTAAGGTGGAGACATATGTATTCTTAATCCCGAATTCCTTGCGGAATAGGCTCTAAACATCCTATCCTTGGACTATGGGTGAGCTTAACCCCTCTCCTAAAATTTTATTATAAAAAAAAAAAAAACGTAAAGTTACTGACATTCATGCCTGCAAATGCGTAAATATTATGAATAACTGGTTCAAAACCCAGAAAGAAGATGAGAAATAATATAAGGTAAACATATTATTAAGTAAACCAGACATCAAGCATTTGCCAGTTAGAGCGGCCATCCCAGCTTTGATAGAAACCATATTGCCTGACAGACCATAACATGTTGGGATGATGATGATGATGAGGATTGTCTCTGGTTTGGTTATAAAGTACCCACCAATGTGTTATGTGTGTATAATTGCTTCCACACGGCATTACATGTTACTAAGTTGTCTGACTCTGTTGGTACACGCTCAGTAGTGTCTCACTGCTCTCAATGGGCATCTCATTTACTATATCGATCTCAACATTGTCTGCTGATGATGTTCTTATTATTTTGAAGCTCATCATCAACAAGAAACAGAACTCACTGCGTAATGCCATTATTCCCAACTTTGTTGTCGTTGTTCCTACGACCTTTTTGTATGTGTTAGCGGTGATGATTATGATTTGGCTGGTGTCTTGCACTGTTTATAAGGATATTCATGAATCAATTGGCTGGTGTCCATGCAATTCATTGTGCATTTATTAAATTCTAGCCACATTTTAAAAAACGCATTCACACTCAGTCACTTAAAGATAGATTGTACGCGTTAAATAAAAATAGTTCAAAAGTTTGGGTGCTCATATCTTGGACTGTTTTTTTATTTGATTAAAGGTGTTTCTTTTCAGAGCTTAAGTGTAACAGATTTACGCCTCTTCTAACAAGTATATATTTTAGGATTTGAATGTGTGTTCAGCTTTTTATGAGATGAGACCGCTTACCATCTCAACTAACAACTTGTTGATATCTTGAATGGTAGATTTAAATATTTGTACTTTTTTATAAAAAAATTTTACTTCCTCCGGTCCTATTTATTAGAGTCCGGTAATCGAATTACATAGTTCAAGAAAATGGTTAGAGTTAGTTAAAAAAAAATTAAATATTAACCACTTTGGTCCTATTTATAATTCCAATTTAATTAATTCTCACATACCAATAAGAATTAGTTAATTAATTAATTATGAGCTGAATTTCCAATTTTACCCTTATTTATGATTGATTTTAAGAGTCACTATCAACAAGTTCTTTTTGTTTATTGCAATTCATTGGAGGAAAATTGTTAAAAATGCATTTATTACTCTGAAATTTGACTTATAATGAGGATCAAAAGTCTTGATTAAAATGGACTTTAATTAAGTGATGACCAAAGCGGTATGTCTCATATAAACTTTTTTAAGTATACTCTTATTTATAAAAAACAATTCAAATCTTGAGCTTTTATAAAAAAGATAGAAGGGAGTATTTTAATGTATATAATATTTTCAGTAAAGCTAATCTCTTAATTGTTATTTCTTTTTCAAAAAATTATTATTTTTAATTACAAAAAATTAATTAAAATTGAAACGTTGAAACTTTATTTGGACCATGCATATCTCACCATGATAAGAATCGGAATCAAAATTCAAATGGAGGATTTCTTCACATTGATTGTGGTGTAGTCTTGTAATTGAGATACAGACATTTTAGGAGAACCAAATTAAATCAACCTGCCTGATTTTCTTTCCTTTTGTATTTGAACGTTAGTGCATGCATGCATCCAATTTAGTGCTTTGTGTCAAAGTCTTTACTCACAATTAATGTGGCAGATTTTCCATTTTCACTAAAACTACTTACCTTTTTTTGTCAATATTTGTAGAAATATTTTTTTATCAAACAATATAGTAGAGTAGTATGTAATCTTTGTTCCTACGTACCATTTTTTAAATCACAAATGATGATCATTATTTCTGCCATTTGGTCGTGCTCTGTCAATAAATAGTATATATCAGAATTCAGAAGCAATCATCTTCTGATTTATAACTTCAATGTAATTAAATAAATCATAATTATTATATTAAAGAACAAAAATAAAAAGGATAAGATCAATGGACAGTGTATCATGCCAAAAATATCAGTGTGATAAAGGAAAGTAACAGTGTCCAGAGAGAATGCTCATTATATATAACTGGGCCACTCTCACTTTCTCTTCACCACGTCACATCTAGTTAATGGATTAATTAGCGTTGTCACATACTCACATTTAACCTCGGACCATAATTTAAATAAGATTGTCTTTAATAAAATGATACTTACACAGACTAAAAAAAAGGGGTTTCTTTTTGGAATACAAAGGAGTCATGGTGAAACCATGTAAAAATAAAACAAGTCAGATAAGTAAATATCACCTCCGATTCTAAACATAAGACATAATTTATAGTACAAATATTTCTACACCATAAATATGGATCATGGGTCGTGGAATGATTAGAGTGTGGATTGAGATAACGTCTAAAAGAGAGGGAGGGTGGGTGGGTGGGTTAGACATGAAAAAATAAGTGAGGGAATTAGAGATGAAGTGGTGATGATGAGACTAAGGCAGTGATGTTAATAATGTAATATGGAGAGAGGCATTGGTAGTGGCAAGAGAAAGAGAAAGGAGGCCATTGATGAAGAAGTGGAAGCTCTGAATCGTCTCCATCTCTCTCACTCTGCTCCGTCCTTTTCTTCTTCCATTCCCATCGATCTCTATTATCACTTCTTCTTCATGCTATCCTAGGTATTATCAATATCGCCTCACCACATAGACCAACTTTCATTTGTTCCCCTATAACCAATCATCTTAATTTCTATCAAAATACATGTTGGCAAAATGTTTGTCCCTTCATTAATAACTTCACTTGACACCATTTCCATTTCATTCTTCATATTGAAATATTAAACTCTATAGCATACTACCTTCCCATCCTTAATACTATTTATGATCCTAAATATAAGATTCAATTGACTTCCTTGGGAAGACCAAGAAAACTAATTAAAATAATTATAAGTATTATATATTTATCGTTTTTATCCAAACTAATTTGTGTGACTTATAAACCGATATATAATTTAATCATATATACAACGTATAATATGATTAAGTAACTTATTTAGTTTACTTATTAATTTCTCAAAAAAAGTCAACTAAGTCTTATACGGAGGTAGTATAAGAGTTAGTTATGAATTGTATTTGATCTTAAATATAAAACCTCAATCAACTTTGTCTCCTAAATTTATAATTTTTTTTTCTAGAATATCTAGACATTATTTGACAGGTTGATTTGGCTTCCCCCTTGCCTTTGCCAAAAGAATACGTAGTCCTTAACTTTCACACATATAACGGTGTTGCATAAAAATTAGGGATGTCCAAAAAACTCGGTAGTCTAGATGGTCCTGGTCGACTCGACCCGGTATTTGAAATAAAAAAAATGGTCTGGGACCATCTGAGGCGGATCAGACTGGTTTGCTCGGGTCAGACTGGACTTAGCTTCGGTCCAAGGGCTAAGACCCCCTGGACTGGTCCGGTCTGGCCCGAAATATATATTATATTTTTTTTATATAAAAAAATCATAACTTAACTTAACCCTCTGTCATTCTCTTCTTTACTGTCTTCTTTACTTCTTTACGATTATTCATCACTCATCAATGAGTCTTTTTCTTTGGCCGAAAAAATATCCGGAGTCTTCTTCCCTTTTCAGTCTTCTTCTTCTTCCCTTCTTCTTCGGTCTGGACGATAGAATGTTGTTATTTTGTATTTTTGTTCAATGTTGTTGGAGATTCTTATATGTGTATGATTGGATTTAAGATGTTTGCATGTTTAATTATTGGTTAAGGAAGTGAAAAAAAAAAAAACTAAAAAAAAATGAAACAAGTCTGGACCATCCAGTGATCCATTGGACCGGTCTGGTCCAACCCGAGCTCGGGCTGGTGCTAGACCGGACCAGACATCGGGCTGACTGTCCAGCCCGAGGTTCCTCCTGGACCTGACCTCGGATTGACCCCCAACCTGATCTGGTCTAGTCCATGGACATCCCTAATAAAAATGTAGCACTTTGATTTTAGCTCCTCATCTCTACTATTTGAAAATGTAGCACTTCATGTCACTATGGATATGTGAATGTATATTCTTTGGACACTTGTGAAAAGAAAATAACGAAGAAGCTAAGGGCACCAATTTATACAAAAAAGATGGTCATTTATATGCAAAAGAAAGTAGGTTCCACTATACCTAATTTGGTTCTTTTCAAATTATTGAAGAGGATATGGGTTTTTGTATGGCTAAATTAAAGTCCTTTGTTTTTTGTTATGTCAAAAGTGTCGGCAACAAAATAACAAGTGTCCCACTTAGTTGTATATATATACAAATGCAAGTACAGTTCAAACATTGATCAGAACTGTATCCCACGATTGATCTATGAAGAACTCTCGAACATATGAAACCAGCCAATCATTATATTTCAAAATGATTCAACCTGGGGTCACAAGTCTTCTCCACAGTTCCAACCATTTCTCGTTTCCCCTCATTTTTCCATCCATAAATCATAAACTTCCCCATATATCATGCACAAATCTCACAAGTTCACTTGGAAGAAAAAAAAAACTCTTTTGCGCCCTATCAGACAAAATTCTTCTCACATACTTACCTCGTACAAATGCAAAATCATTAATTTTAAGATAATTCAAATGCCCACTAAAATAAAGACGATCACCTTATATGGCGTTTTTATATAATAACAAGATTTAAACTTACATTCTTAAGGAAGATATATATATAAGTTGAATCTTTACCAACAAAACCTATAACAGTGTTAGTTAACATTCTATGTATATTGAAAACCAAGAAGCACAAACAATGTCAATGACTCTATAATTAACTTAGTGACATGAAAGCTTCCCGGGTAAGTGGGTGTATGGTCACGGATTTGACCTTGCCTTTAACCTTATGCTATTAGTGTCTGCCTTGTCAACAATGACAGTTTAAAAGGGAACTAATTTTTTATTTAGAAAATAGATAACAAACTGAAAGGACTGCATAATAATTCTCAGCAATTAGCAATAATATTGGTTAAAAGGGGTGCTAATAGAAATTAATCCCTCCAAATTATGAAGCTTATTACTTTATGTGGCATTGTACCTTTCAAACGATACGTTGATAAGCCCCTCCAAGATTTCCACTTTCAGTAAATATCTTCTCTCTAATAAATAAATACCACAACACCCCATTTGTTATTAACTAATAATTTTGAGCCTGACAGACATTCTATCTGTGCTCGCATATCTGATATCTCAACAACATGAATTTTATTTTATACATAAACAATCAAAAAGATGTAATGTCCTTATAAATATATAGTTTAAGTATACCCCATGTATCAACATTGTCATATATTCTACTGTTGAGTTGGCCAACTTGTGTGAGAGCCATCCACTTGTTTATTCTTGAGTATTATTGTTTTGGCTCTCTATTTATTATCATTTGCTTTTGCCCACTACGAGGGTTTTCCACAGAACGCATTCTGTTCAATCATTAGGTTTGTGGACTAAGATTTGTTTTGTGTCTTGTTTGTATTACCTCGCTTTCCCCACGCCACGCTCACCAACGAACACACAAAATTCTTGAACCTCACTTTAATTTGCTAAATCCTTCGTTTAATCGTTTCGTTTGCTCATTATTGATGTGCTTGATTCTTAACAGTGAAATTTGAATGAAATAGAAAGTACAAAAACGGCGTTTAATAATAAACTTTTAAGAAATGATTAAGTGCCCTTAAATATATACATGTGGCGATCATGATATGATATGATCTGAATAATTTTTCTCACTCTGTCTGCTGCTGCGCCGGGTGAATCAATTTGATTTTACGACAACTTAGTGAGTGCTTGATTTAACGTTGAATCTATTGGTTTCAACATAAATTTAAACACGTTATTCGATCGTGGAGAATCTATTTCTGTGATTCCTTCACCGAGAGGCAAATAAGAAAAATGACAGAGCATGTCTGAAAACAGAGCAAGCTTCAAAACCAGACATTTCTGTACGATGGATCAAACAAAGTCAAAACCTTAACTTTCCACCAATGCAAAAATAGAGCACCGCAGAAATTGTCACATAAAGTTACAGGGGAACAAAACTAAAGGAGACTCATCAGAACAAAACCTTGCAATTTATTGTTGGCTGGCTTAGTTTATAACACACACACATATATATAGAAAACATTTTATGTCGGAGATGAACAGTGATCACCATTCGAAGTCCTTGCACCAATTGACTAGATCGTTGCTGAAGTAGAAACCATTTTCAGAGACGAGCCAAGTACAGATCTTGAAGGGGCCACAGCGATGGGCGTCTCTGGAAGCCTTAAAAGCGTCGAACTTCTTTCTGGTTTGGTCATATTTCATGGTACACTTCATGAGGTTGTTGCTCCAGAAACGGGTCTTCATCTTCCAGCTGAAGTCGTCGTGTTCCTGAAGTGCTCTGCCTCCGATATCGTCTTCGTCGTTGGAACACCATATCACCAGTGGCAGCGACGAGTTGTTCGTGAAACCATTGATGACTCGAACCTCGTACTCTGCCCCGAACAGGTATTCTGATGGTTCTACTATGGTCGTTATCGCTATTATGAATGTGGCTAGCCCGACCACTACACATATTCTCGCTCCAAACTTCATCTTTGTCGTCTCTTTTTCTGCTAATCCTCTTCTCTGTTTTAACGTTTGAGCCTGCGACTTCTTATACGCCATTTACTTCCCTTTTATTTCTGTTCCACGTTATCGTTGTGTTTCTCTTTTATAAATCTTCATATCTAACCATTTTTCGCACTTGTATTCGTTTCTTTCATGAGTTATTGTTATTTTGGAAAAACATCATTATTGGAAAGTCTTTTATAATATGCATGTATGATATCATGATTCATTACAATATCTCCATTTCTTATAAATAAAATAACGCATAGGCGTTAAAGAATAACCATATTAATATAGTCATTCCACTCCTAATTATAAGACATATTTAACCGATTTTGGAGGGATTAAGGATAGATGTTAAATTAGTTAATTTTACTCATTTTCTAAAATGCTCTTATATAAGTTTTGCACTTCAATTAACTTATTGATTTAACATAATCCCTCATTCATATCAATAGGGGTATTTTATGAAGAAATTGACAAAAAATAGAATGTTGTCTTATAATTAGAATCAAAACAAACTCCTAAATGATATCGTCCTATAATTAAGACCATAAAGAATATTAGGTAGGCGGATTCTTCGTGTCAATACCCATTATTTAGTAACGTTAATGAGTTAAAAAATAGGCACGATGGTTAATTCCATGACATGAGATTGTCATAAATAGCTTTTTGTGTGTAAAAAATATCATCTTGCAAATACAAGCAGATTGACAACTTTAAAAAATAATTAAAAAAATATTATAGAAAATATTTTTCTCATGCCTTTTTTAATGCTAAACCAAGAGTGACCCTCATTCATTCAATCGTGCAAGTATATATTAAGTTGGAATCTTGTAATTATGAGTTGATAATGTAGACTCACTTATTGTATAAGATTTTAACATTAATAGTCCATTTATTTTCCTTCTTTCCCTTATATTATGTATTTATTTTAATGTTTTGGTTGTACTTCTCTTATGTTTTTTTTGGGTGAGATGCAATGTAGATTTGGTAATTCCAAATTTCTTCATGTATTTATCTTGCTCCATAATAAGAAAGAATTTAAATCGTTAACAACAAGCTACTTTAGTGTAACAATGCCTATATGAAGTTTTAGACTTGAGACTTACAAAATCACTAAATAAGCCCTAAAATACTAACAAGTTATTAGTTGAGGTGATTAGTAACTTTATCTTATAAGGAAAATAATACAATTTCAAATTTCATAAATTAAAGTGCATTCACTGAAAAGAAGAGAAAATCATTTAATGCCAAAAAAATATATAGTAGAATAGGAAGTAATCAATGGATCTTTTATTCAATCGAAAGAGTCAGGTACGATGTATTTAACTATTTATGGCAAATTGCATAATCTGTAACTTGTCACGTGAAACCACATGGTTAACTTTGACTCTTTGACTAACTTTAACTAACACACGTATTCGCGTAAGATGCAATACTCAAGACTTGGGGCTAAGTTCCCTTGTTTTGTATATTTTTGTGTCCAAGCTTTTCGGAAACTCAAGTTTTCTTGCCCACCAACTTTTAGAGTGTGTTTGGTTTAAGGGAAATGGATAAGAGGGGACATGAGTGAGGGGAGGGGGGAAGAGAAGGGTATATTACCTTATTTAGTTTGTTAGAGGGAATGAGAGAGGAAAAAAAAATCCTTTGTGTGGTTTGAGAGGGGAGGGGGAGGGTAGTTTAAGATTTTGGCTCCTCTCCTCCAAAATTTTAAACCAAATGAGGGGAGGGATCATTTTCCTTCTCTCCCATCCCCTCACCTCAAACCAAACACACCCTTAAAGGTGAGAAGATAAGATCCCACCAAAATTTGTGGAAACCCAAGTTTCCACGTGAATATGACATTTTCGGACATATTTACGTCTCATAAAATATTTTTAAATGATACAAGAAAATAGAATTAAATTCGAATTTATGCGATAAGTTCAAATTTGACGAAAGAGTATTTTAGACAAATTCGAACTTAGCAGAAAATATTTTAAACAAATTTGAACTTGATGGGAGAATATTTTAGACAAATTTAAACTTGATAAGAATATATTTTTAAAAAAATATTTTAGAAATCATCTATTTTTCTTTTTTATTTTGAATTAATTACTTTTGAAAGTAAAATATACATTTCTTGATTTTTTACCGACTATTACCCCTTCATTTCTTCCTACTAAACAATTCATCTTCTCTCATCCCTCAAAATCTTCATTTCCCTCTTCAAATCTTCCCCGTATCAAACGGGCTCTTAGTGTCTGTTTGGATTAGCGATAGAAACTGTTTTTTCAACGTGATTTACAGTATACAAGAAAAGTTTGTGAGATAAATTTTGTCTTGACTTACGTAAACATGATTTTCTAACGCTAATTCAAACATACCTTTAAATATATATAGAGAAGTGATATTTATAATCTAATATTCTATGTCTTGAAATTAGGCCTTGATCAAATAATAAATAAATAAATAAATGTCCTATATTACAAGGTAAATTTGCCTTTAATTTTACCTCTCTTTAAAAGTGATCAATTTTTTTCTCTCGTACAAGTTGTATCGACTTTGGTTGGAAAGGATTTTCAGGTGGAGGAATGCAATAACTAAATATACTCTATATTTAAAGGTAAAAGTTTGCCTTTACTTTTACTTCTCTTTACCTAAATGATAAACATAAATATCATCAATATTCATATAAAATATAGAAAATTCGCAGGGATAATAAACAATATTCATGTGGCGTTGAGAGCAATAAAGGGGATGCCTCAAGTTAAGAAATCACACTTGCGTTTTTTTTTTTTTTTGAATGATCAAATAATATTAATAAAAAGAAAAATTAACGTCACAAGAAAAATACAGCCTAGGAGTAAAAACAAGGAAATTTAGAGAATACAAATTAAGAAGCATGCATGAATGAGAGACTATTAACACATGAAGCGATTGAGAACTGAAGGAAAAGAAGGGAGAATTGATAACCCAACAGGGGAAGATCGAAAATACTTGTAGTTAAAACTGTGAACCCCTTGAAAATGCTGTACAAGTTGACTCTGGAAATAGATCCATGAATGACATTGACAGACTAAAGGTTTATTTTTTGCTTGGACTGTTCGTAAGAGAATAACCCAACCAGAACTGTTGAAAGCGACCAAAGAGGAGCAATTGGTCTGGAGAGAGAAAGCAAGCTCAGAAAATGTGATAGCATTTCTCATCTCCTGCGCAACAGCGAAAGGATTCGAAACATATCTTTCAAAAGTACAATAACACGTTGCTCTGTTTCCATCTCTCGTGCTTGCTCCTACACTACTCTTCTTTTCCCAAAAGCATAGCTTTACATTAAATGAACCATGCAGAATTCTGCAGATCTCACTCTAATTTCTTCTGCTTTTCTTTTGCAGTCTCATAATTAATAGATGATTAAAAAAGGTCATTATTCCTCAATATTCGTTTCTTCTTTTGCCCTCAAGATTTCTTCATGAGAAGGTATATGGCAGACATTTACTTAAAATATAAAAATATTAAAAAACATGATAAAAGTTTAAGGGATAACAATATGAAAGCAACAAACTAAGCACCGTAGAAAGATTAGATTTTTTTTTTTTGTCGTAAGGAAGAATAATCAAATACTCTCATCTCAGTGGAAGATTATTGTCAGTCAAAACTTGTAATGTATATTATTCGTTCTATGGGGCATTATCATTTTCTTCTTACCACTCCGAGACATGACCATTGAATATTTACCACCAAGCGATCTAAAGTTTATCACTTAATTTACATTTATAGCACATCTGATATTATAGGCTATACAGCTAGTTTAATGGCGTGAGGATTTCCCACGCCATTCATAAAAAGAAACACAGTCCCGTTGGGATTTCTTACGCCACTTGTGGCGTACTGTCAGTCAACGTCACCAACTGCTTTACTTTGGTAAATAGTTTCGAATGTGATTTAATCTGGTAAATTCTTTTTTTTTTTTTTTAATTTATTTTGGTCAAAAAGTCCTCTATCTTGTATAAACATGATGATCTGCAACAAAAACAGACCCACAGTGAGAGGACTATACATGAAGCAATTATGAAGTTGGAATAGACAGATTGAGACATATAAATGATGTTCCCAAAATGACTGACACAACTATATATTGAGGATGAGGATCAAGTGGCAGCAACACAATTTGGTATAAAATGAATTATATTGGATGGTCATTTTCAAGGGAATAAAGTAATGAATAGATCCACTATCTCTGTCTAAAAGCGGGCTTGCGAATATCTTATCTTTTCTAGTCCCTAAGGTACGAACAATCACCTACCTAATCATTATCTTATCCTACTTACACCGAGCATTGTTTATTTATATTAAGGATCATTTGACCACTTCTTTGTTATGACTTGAATTGCAGGAACAACCATCACCCTTGTCTGTTTTCTTCCCAATTATCATCACCAAAAACTAGTCGAGAAAGAGGCAAAACTCCTGAGCACACGACTAGGTCAATGTGAAACCTATTTTCTCTTTAACACTTTCACATACATAATAGAGTTGAAAGCTTTGTGCACTGGGCCACCTTTTTTATAAGATAGAGTTGAGAGTCATAATGCTTCTTGAAAATCGTTGTATTTTCATCCTCTACTGTATTATCTGGCTATGACGCTGACAAGGAGTATTGTTTGTCTTCATAAATATGATTTGAGCACTTGGTGCAGAGCCCTAATGGCAGATTAGTCTTTTTGAACAGGGGAGGTTAAGGGTTCTATCCACAGGGCTGATTTGGCCTCCTTCAATAAATAAATAAATATGCTTTGGAAAGTAGCCCTTCCATATGATAATTTGTTTCCTACCTTGTTTTAGAGGCGAGGGCCTAACCTATTATGTCTTTTCTCATTTTAGATCCAAATTAGACCATATGGATTGGGCAGTAAGCCAAGGATAGGAAAAATATCAAACTAGGCAAGTGTTTCATTTTATTTCATATAAACATGACCGAATCATGAATGCTTAGGGGTAGATTACAATGATTTTCTTTGTGAATTCCATGGTCCTGAATTTTTCAGTCTATGGGAGGCAAGACCGACACATCTAAAACCTATTAGATTCTCACTAGGCCATATCTTTCTTATAAATTCATTCTGCATTTACTGTAGAAGATCTTTCAACATGCCGCAACAGGCACAGAATGTGGGCAAGAATCACACAAATCACAATGTAAAGGAATTCAATTGCTACCATCAATGTTGATTAGTAGACGAACTTTCAGAGAACAAGATCCACATGGAAGAATAACAGAAGCTGGCAAAACTATCAACAGTACGTAAAGAAATCTCACTACCATCCCTCAACAATGAATACCCCATTTTCTCCAATTCTGTAGAGTCTATGGAGAAGTAATCACCACACCTGCACTGGTAAGAGAAATCCATTGCTTCTTCAACAATCATATCCTGCAATCTTACATCTTCTGCAACATCTGCAGCCAATGCATCCTGCCTTGAACCACGCAGCTCATTGTCGTATACTGAACGAGAGGTTGAATTGCTGAGAATTTCCCATGCCTTCTGTACAGTGAGGAATCTGTCTCCTGAAGTTTGATGAGTGCTTGACATCTGATCAGATGTCTTCAATAATTTATCAGGATGTAAATTGAGTATAGCATTGCGGTAACTGGCACGAATCTCTTCGTAGCTTGCATCTTCCTTCACATTAAGAACATCATAAAGGGTTTCTTTTTGAGCATTCTTGTCTAGAAGCATATTATTTAGTTCAAATCAGACCACACCTAATAAAAATGCAAAACATTGTATTATTATCTAACAAGCATGTCTTGCTGTAATCAAAGCTAAAAACATATAATATACTGATGTTTGAGGGGGTCGAGTGGTATTCAAGCAGGTTTTTATCTATCATGTTGTTCATGAATTAGACTGCAGAGATACACATGAATGAACTAATTAGCAATCACAATAAGGAGAGGATTAAAACTCTGATTCCAGAAGGTCATGTGATTAAATATTCCGTTGTGTATTCAACAAATCCATTCGTTGTCCTTTAAAAGCATCAAACTTTTAGAAGCATCTTTCTGGTTTTCCACCAAAAGCCAAACAGATTCACAATGAATCATGAAAATTCAACAAATTCAAGAAATTAACTGAAATCTACGAATGGGGCTCATTGATTATGAGATAAAAATCATCAATCTTCCTCGTGCCAAACCAAATTAAATTACTGGCAAAGATAGAGAGAATTTGCTTTTGACGGTATATTTGCAGATGAGAGAGGAGTGTACCTGAAGGAATTGGAAACACTAGGTTCTCACCATGGGACGAAGGCGGCGGCGGCTAAAATCACAGGCAAGTGGGCAACGATTAAAATTGAGGGTCCTGGAGATTGAAAGAGGTGAATTGAAAATTAAAAAGAAAAAGAAAACTCATTTGGGTCGGAGCCCACCATAAAGGGGTCATTATGAACTGGCTCATTCTTTAAAACATATTTGATCTGGCTAACCTCATCCTGCAAGTCAAATAAAGGTTTCGGTCTTATGTACCACCAAAAAAAAAAAAAAAGGATTTGGTCTTTTTTTCTTGGTTTTGAACATTTTACTCTGATTTACTTTTAGGAAAAATTATGTATAGATACCAACTAGAGTTGGTTCTAGTGAAAAGGTTAGTCCCTTACAATTTGGCGAACCAAGGTTCGAATCTCCGTTGAGAATGGTATCCACATTTAATGCCCAACAATACCTCAAACATGATTACCTCCAATAAGAGGATACATGTGTTTAACAAAAAAGAATTATGTCTAAATGACTAAATTTATAAATATTTTATTCTTAAAGACTCCAAAACAATAACATATGAAAAGAGAATTCCGCAAAGCTTCAAATAATCATTTTTTTCTACTGAAAGGCAGTGGTGGAAAAAGAAAAGAGTATAACCAGTGTATGTCACACCCTGAAAAGTAAGGGGTGACCGGCACGGAATATGAGTGGACTCACATTCCTTATAGACTTAAACTTATATACAAATATTAAATAATACTCATAATACCATTAACAAAATCATAAATAGAACAATAATCCTAAGCATCACTCTTAGACATTTTAGCATACAAGTTAAATACATTCCAAATACTACCATAAGAGCAAGCAACTTAATTTTCAAATCAAATCCTAACATTTATATGTCTATAAAAGATAGTTAACATGGGTCTCATTCATATCATAAGTCAACTATTTCTAATAATGTAAACTACTAGTCTAATATTCCAAATGCTAAGCAATAGGTTTTCATCCCTCTGAATTCAATAATTTGAGCCCACTGCTTCCAAACTAATACAACACTTGTACCATACACCTAATAAACTTTTAAACAGTTCCTAACCTTAAAAGAAATCCAAACAACCATACTTTTATGCTGGAAATTTTTTCCAAATTGTTCCAAACATCACTTTAAAACTTTAAAACATGATCAAATAGTTCGAAACAATCATTAAAAATTTCAGTTTCTATACGAGGTCTAAAGCCACTATTTAAATGCCTCAAGTAATAATTTATATAACTAAGACCCCTTTTATCTTGAGGAATTATCAGACAGTATCTTCATATAGATTTTAAATCTAAGAATTTATTCCAACACTTAAGGCATAAATCAGCAAATCCAAAACAATGTCCAGCAACTAAATATTCTTTAAAACTCACTAATTAAAGCAGGGAAAATAAACTGGGCAACTTACCTTGTCTGGAATTTATAATTGCAAATGGGATTCGACTTCCCTCTTCCTCTGGTCCAATCAAGAAAGTCGACTCACAAGAAGAACAGAGAAGCGGTCGACAGTATGAATAGCTCTTCCGGTCTCTCAGCTCTGTCCAACTCCCGTCACTGGAGAGGAAACCGGAACAGTAGTTTCAGCGATTTGGGGCAGAGAGAAAAGACACCGACAGTGGTTGGTCGGACGACGGTCACAAGCGATGGCAGCGGGAGAGCCGACAAGATCGAATAAGGCTGGGGACTTGGGGTTTCTTTGTTTTTAACACATACAGGGTATTTTGGTAAAAATAAAAATCACACCCCGCATTCAAACCCTGAACTCAAAACATTTGAGTATATCAATACCATCAAACAAGTTTCACTTTAACGCTCAGTTGCAATAAGTAGTAAATATATAATCATCTTAAAATATTATAATTTAATTAATTTAATTTAATTTATTATTCTTTTTAATTCTCAAATATCTGAAACATACGAATTATTACAGTGTAATACTCCTATTCTATACTTTGAGTTGAACTTAAATTCATTGCTAAAGAAAGCTCCATATTATATTTATGGTTTAAAGTGTATAATACACATGTGTTTTGGTTAGAGGAGCGTCTAGCCGCAAGTGTTTTTTTAAGGTGCAAAAGTGACTACGTAGTTAAAAATTAGGTGCAAAAATACTGTTCTTTATGTTCTTTATAACATTTTAAAATCTCAATTTGATCTCTATCACATTTATGTTCTTTATATACAAATGTTAACAGACCTTTGAGGATTTTTAAATTTCATATAGTATTTATCTGGGATTCTCCCATATAATAAATAGTAGATTTTTTATTTGAAAAATGGAGCCAATTATTGTTATATTTATCTAGTTCTTGTTACTATATTTGTGTCGTAAGATAATTAAAGAAATCGTAATTATTTAAAAAGTACATGTCCCCAGGGGGATTATAACAAGAAAAAACAACGAGACTTCCATTGCACTCATCAGTCTGAAACACATTAAAATTTGGCAAACTAAAATAACAGAATAGAAAATTACTACTACTAGTCACTACATTTTCTTAATGATCTGCCATTCATACGTGAAACCAAAACTAATCAGACCCAAAACAGACACTTGTAAAATAACTCCCAGCTGAAATTTAACAAGACATGCATGCATGGCAAATGTAAAGCCCAAAAACCCTAATAACCACAAATATGCTAACCCCACAGACTCAATCACCAAGCTATATGGAGATAATCAATTAAGGATGCAATGGAAGATAAGGATGGTAACCCCCGCCGCCAGCTCCTCCACCTAAGCCGCCACCGATCCCACCAGCTCCACCTACGCCCCCAACTCCACCAGCTCCACCTAAGCCTCCTGCGCCACCACCTAGTCCACCTAAGCCTCCAGCTCCACCTCCAAGTCCACCAAGGCCGCCTCCAGGACCACCACCACCCAGGCCACCAATACCGCCGCCAAAACCCTTATGGCCACCGATGAACCCACCAATGCCACCGAACTTGCCTAGGCCACCGCCGATACCAAACTTGGGCATAATACCCCCAACACCGGCAAAGCCACCCATCCCAGCGAAGCCACCTACTCCACCGACGATAAAGTGCTTCTTGTCAGCAATACCGGTGGCCATAGGGGACTCAGCAAGCGCCGGTGCACTTGCATGCACCAGAATCTTCCCTTCTCCTTGATTATTAGTTTCATCATGCCTCGTATTGCCAGGTACCTTACGTGCAGTTGCATGCAGTATGAATAGTAAGAGAAGGATCGTAACTGGGAGGGAAGGACGACCGCATTTTGCCATTTTCAGAGATAGCTGGCTAGCTCCTTCACTATAGTCTCAGTAAGAGATTTGCATGCAAAGGGATCGTCTCTAGTGTCTTATATATATATAACATTAACTGAGGAGTTGAAGAAGAGGGTGGAGGGGACAGTTGGTGGGAGTAGTAAATAGTATTGTTAATGGTCTCTGGAGATCTCGAGAAGGCAAATTCTTGGGATTCAAAATCTCACCTTCCACACTGACCAAATTTAAGGTTGTCATGTGTCAATGTCAATCTCATTCATTCATTCATTCATGGGAATTCTCACTTCTTTTATAATGCATTCATTCTTTTTTCTAGAAAAAAAAGGTTTGATTCAGAAAATAGTACGCGAGTGGAGTTCTATTTAGATTCTAATTTTATTATATGATTGTTGCCGCTCGCAAATTACTGTGTTACGTTTAAATGACCCAGTTCATGTTTTATACATTCCTGGACAGTTATCAGGATATTATATAACTCTTGGTCTAGTTATTAGACGCTACCAAGAAAAAAATGAGTTATATTTCTTTTTTGAGTGACTGGTCTTTTAAGGAAGCATGCATTGAGCATTTATGAAAATTTCTCTATCAGCTAATCAATTATAATGAGAATTAAAAATAGTTTTCAGGCAATGTGATAATAATTGTTTAAGCCAGGAATGACTCTGAAATACGTAATTAGAAGGAAAACCTGAAATCCACGAGCGATTATTTCTCTTTCAACGACTGAAATATTTTTATCAGTATTGTTTAAAAAATCATAGGATGAGAGTGATTCTTGAACAAAGATAATAAGGAAATAATCAATTATCGTGTTACCATTTGGGAAAATTCAAAGAGATTCTCTTCAGTACGAGAATAAGAGGGCAAGAGGGATAGAAACTACATTAATATTTGCGTGACAAAACTATGAGGAGATCACATCCGGACGCACGTACGTAGTGAAGCCAGGCATTATAAAGCAAATAAGTTTCAAGGTTAATTACTCTCTCCAGTCCTAAATATAGGACATAATTGACTTTTTAGGGAGATTAAGGAGGCTAAATAAATTATTTAATCATATTATATGTTGTGTATTCTTAGATTATATCCCTATAATCTAAGGAGAATCCCAAATAAAGGTGGTTGAAATTGGAAAATCCTATATATAAGATCGGTAAATTCAACAAATCTTAAATTGAGTCAATGACCCAATCTAGAATATTTCAATATTGGTTATTTTCCAATAATACCCCTTATAGCCAATGTTTCCACCTCCACCTGCTCCACTGGTTCGTCCCAACCCGTAAACGTAACGTGGATACATACCCAGATATTCCTCTCAAGCCAAGTCTAAAGGCCAAGGGAAGGCACATCTTGGTCCAAGATTATCAACAACTCACTCCAGATGAGATCAATGAGTTCCAAATCCTGTATGATCCGTGCCCAAATCATAGTAGGCAAGAACATCTTGAAACATTGAACAAATCCCGTTTTTTGAGTGTCTTAATAATTTCAATGGCCTAACACTTGATAAAAGTGTTGCAATCTACGATCTTTGTGATTCACAAGGAACAGAGGAGTTAGCGAAGTCGCCAACGAGAAATAAGTGTTGGGACGAATCATTCGATTGGAAGTTTGGAACTCATTGATCTCACCTGGAGTGAGTTGATAATCTTGGACCGAGATGAGCCTTCCCTTGGCCTTTAGACTCAGCTTGAGAGGAATATCTCCGCGACGTGTTTACGGGTTGGGATAAACCATCCAGTGGAGTAGGTGGAGCGGTGGCGGACCCGAAATTACGGAAGGGGGCACAATTGGTGAGGGGATTCGGGGGTTCGGGAGCAGCGCCCCCGAAATTTTTTTAAGGAAAGTTTTAAATACATTAAAAAACAAAAGAATATAAACAAGAAAAAAATATATATCAAAAAAATATTTATGAAATCAAGTGAATATTGATGATGTAATAAAAGAGGAAATTATTTTACAAACTTGTCATTTAGAAAATCACACTACTACAAAATATAGCTTTTACTTCCCCAATTGGCGTCCTATTTTAAAATAGGAAGTAAAAAATAAAGGCGGTGGCATTTTTGTAATTATATGTGAGAAAAATTGACTTTTGGCATCTAAGTTTCCCACTTAGACGCCAAAAGTGTCACTTTTGGTGTCTAATTCAAGAATTTAGACGCCAAAGTGTCATTTTTGGCGTCTAAGTGGGAGACTTAGACGTCAAAAATCTCCCCCCAGCACACATAAAAAACGCAAATCCCCAGCCCCCAACACAAAAACGCACGCGCGACGTTCCCCTTCTCTCTCGCCTCTACCTTCGTCGCACCCACCCACTGCAACCACCGGCAACCTTCTTCTCCACACATCGCGAACGTCTCGGAGACCTTCTTCCACTTTGTCTTCTTCCTCTTTCCCCCAACCTCCATGGCTGACCTTCATTTTCAACCTTCTCCACAAGATCGATGACAGAATCGCCGTTGTCCCTTCATTTTCAACCTCGTTCTTGCTTTCGATTTTCCAGATCTACAACTTTCTACTGTAGGCAAGCTTCGACTTTTTCGGATCTGGTTGGCTTGTTCGACTTTTCCTGATCTATTTAACTTTTCCAGATCTGTTTGATTTTTCCAGAACTGTTCGAGCTGGATTCGTATGTGTTCGACTTGCTCCAGATCTGTTCGACTTCTCCAGATTTTTTCGACTTCTCCAGATTTGTTTGACTTGCTCCAGATCTGTTCGACTTCTCCTTCTCACCTCTGGAATTTTTTTTAAAAATTTCGAGTTGATCTTGTTGAATCGATTTGTTGTTGTAATGTAGATCTGTTTAATTTTTTGATTTGAGTTGATTTCATTATTAAGGAAACACCATTTGATTTTCGATTTTGGATCTGATTGAATCTGGGATGTAGATCTGGAATTATTATTTGGCAGCTCCCAACGTGGTTTGGGTTTTTTTTTTAAAAAGGATATGGCGTCTAAGAAAAAAATTAGACGCCTTAAGCTTCCACTTTTTGCGCCTCCCAGATAGGCGTCCACTCAAAATAGGACGTAAAAAGCAGAAAAAATAGGACGCAAAAAAGCTTTTTTGTAGTAGTGGCAAGGCTAAATAATGTTAGAAATACAGCTACATAAATTACAATGAAGGGTGGACACTCAATAAGTTCAAGTACATATATTTTAATAAAAAAAAGTATATTATATTATAATAAAAATAATTACATTGCCATCCTTTAGGCCTTATGTTTTGGAATTCTATCATAATTGCCTTATTATCAATGCTATCAAATACATATTTTTCAATATAAGGTACTAAACAATCATTCAACCATTCATCCCCATCCGATTACGAAGTGCAATCTTGATATATTAAGGGTGAACAATCATTCAAACATGTATTAATTCAAGGAAAGTAGATAAATAATGCTAATGCTAATGAAAATTTGAAACCATTATATTCAAGTTATTAATTCTAACTCCATTAACTTGATTTTTTTTTTTTAAGAAAAATCTCAAATTTTTGGGGGGCACTTGCCCCCCCAACCATTAACCTAGGTCCGCCTTTGGGTGGAGGTGGAAATATTGGCTATGAGGGGTATTATTGGAAAATAACCAACATTTAAATTTTCTAGATTGGGTCATTGACTCAATTTAAGATTTGTTGAGTTTAGGTCTTATATAGGATTTTCCTATTTCAACCGTCTTTATTTGAGATTCTTCCTAGATTATATGAGTTTATTAGTCAAATAAATTAGTTTTAAAAAATAAAAATAATTTAAAGTAACTTGATTAGTTTCCCTAACCTTTTTAAAAATAGTTAACTTTATTTTATATTTAGGACAAGAGAGAGTATAAGAGAATATGGTAGAACAACATAGATGCTGAGAAAGCAAGGGGGACAAAATACTTATAGTAGTAGTAGTAGTTAATAGCATGATATAACGGCCCACCACCGGGGTTCCCATCGGAACCCCCCGGAGCCTAGCTCCGACGCTGCGTGGTGGCCAGCCCCCACTGGGGGTATTGTCCCCTCCTCTAGGGGTTTTGTCCCATGGGAAATTAATTCCTAAGAGTGCCTCCCCAGTGACTCGAACCTTAGACCTGAGGCATAAGTCCAAAGCTTAAGGGCCACTTGGTATCAATCTAGACAGAACAAGTTGTTTTGTTAATCTGATCTTTAATTCAGACCTCAGGATTTCAAACATTCCGAAATCCATCATAGACATACTTGTCGGTTGAATTCCAGAGGTTATCCATATGTTAGTACGTTAAGCTTATATAAATTACTAGATCGTACGACGTGGTTTCACCATTTTGCTTAATTTTTTTTTTTTTTAAATATTTGGTCCAATTGCCATATTTTTGAGCCATAGCTAACTTGTGTTCATATGATCTCGTGCTTATTTATTGATATTCAAATATTATGATCAACATCATATAAATAGATGAAAGAATCTAGAAAATATAATTTATCCTTATATTTTAATAGTAGTGCATTGTGCAGAATATTTACATCACATCTAATCGTAAATTATTATATATATTCTGTCTAAAATTTAATTTGTGTGGCTTTGAAATTTTTGCAGACCCAGTTTTTGACATCAATCCAACGTTGGGATATGCTTATGTGAAAGGCAAAACAGATCGACACCAATTTTTGAAGAAGCTAAAGAAGGGTGGGAAACATTCAGACCTCAAGATCGAGGATCACAAGAGGATCACTTTTCAGGGAGATGTCAGCGGCAGCGGCAGCGGCGGCAGCAGCGGTGACAGCGAGAACAAGAACAACAAGAACAAAAACAAGAACAACTATACCCCACCCTTGGCCTAATTATCATGGTGGAGCCAATCATTATCTTCCTTGTCCGCCACATGCCGGTCGTCCCAGCTCCTTCCACCGGCATGACTCATCGGTGCCGAGTTCTTCCACTTCTTCAACGACGTCCCGACAAGTGACAGAGCCAGAACAACCACCTCGTCCACCAGTGAGGGAACCATTACGTTTTGGTCCCTTTAGAAGGCTTGGATTCATCAAGAAAGTCAAATTAGGGTTTTCCATGAAGAAAGTTACTGGCAAGTTACGCTCATGCTTGAGGTTTTGCCATAAAGCCGAATAACTCATTGATGTAGCTTGCTTATTCTATTTAATCAGGGATTATAATGTGACCAGTTAATAACGTCGTTTTCATTTATGTTTTTCCAGCCAAATATAACATGTGGATTTGGAAATATTGAGTTTGTTAATATGAGTAATCGTTATTGGATTGAACTTTATTATGAGTTTGACACTGGGATGGGATTGTTGGATTTTGTCGCGTCGGTTCGTCACCGCCGATCATGTCGCTTTGCCGATGGGACTCCATCTGATTGTTTCGTCGTCTATAAATAGATGTGCGTGTGACAGAAAAATTAACTCATTTTTCTAACACTACGCTCTCTTACATATAGTTTAATACATTATATATGCCATAAGTCCCATCCGTGTGATTCTAAAAGCAAATTCGTTCTGTTCGCTTAGGCTTTTGATTGAGAGTGCTATCATCCTGAAGACGAAAAATCCACTCTATCCTAGGAGACAATTGCTCAGTAACCTTGGGCATCCATATTGAGGAAGCAAAATTGTCTTAAAGAGACAACATATGTTGGGCTCGGATTTCATCAAAGTTCATTATCATTTTCGGCAATCTTGTGAGTTTTTACTGGTTTTCTTCTTAGTGTAGAAATATTGTATATTTACAGATTATGCATATTGACTACACAGATTCTGACCCTTATGAAAACCTACTTTTAAAGCATTTTCTACCACAATCTTAAGACAATTTTGTGTTGAATCTGTGTTCAGTTCTTAAATTTTATATTCTTGATTTTGAGTAGTTAGAGTTTCTAAAATTATATTTATGCACATAGGCTCGATATATATATATATCCTTATTGATAACTAGATGCCTGAGTTTCTTAATTCTTTGGATTGCTTATATGTTTCTTAATTTAAGTCCGAAGAAATATAAGGTAGATGAAATTTGTTACAGATTTTTGTAGAGGCAACTACCACGGATCGAATACATCTTGAATTTCTATGTCTATGATTGCCTGTTGACCCATTAATATTCTTTTCCAGATTTATATGTTTTGGGTTGCATACCTTTCCGATTTTTTTATAAATCTGGAGATTTTATATGCCTCTGTATGTTTTACATAAAATATGCTGTTTAAATGGCCGAAGAATTTGCAATGCAAATCTGTAGGATACTCTCTCCTCTATGAAAAACCGAAACTGACGTAGTTAACTATTAAGTTTGGGTCAGTTAAAAAAAAAAAAGATTCTTAGCCTATGAAAATAGTAAAATTATTTATAGGACAAGAAAAGAAGGTCACAGACCAAAGAATAATATAGAAATAGAATGGAAGCCAATATGAACAATATCATATTCGGCCGTCTTTAGTTTTGAAATTGGATCATGAGAAAACAGTGAGTTTTAGGCTACAAAATAGGTGTCATTACATAGATCTGTAAAAAACAAAGAGATAGATACTAAGAACCTGAAAACAGACGTCAGAAACGACGGTTATAGAAGAAAGAGGAGTCGGGTCTGAAGGACCCAACCCACGGATCCATACGGGTCTGGTACGACCCGGCTGAAGGTTGAAGAAGGACCAAACATTGCGTTCGGTTGAAAACCCAAAAGCGGTATTAGGCATCATTTCTTTTTTTCTTTTCTTTTTTTGTGAAACGGTGTATTTCACATACAGTCATGTCTTCACCTCCAGGATACGCATGGATTGTTTAAATGAAACGGTATTAAAAATTTAAAATAATGCGGTTATAGCTTTTCAATCTTTGATGTGCCGCATTTCTAGTAAGGATGTGCCCATAGTAATCAATATGTTATTATTGATTACTTGCACGATGAATTTACATCCGTTGAAAATTTGATTATCTTTAGTTGATAAATATATTAGTTTTGATTGATAGGGTAGTTAATAAATCTCCTACTATCTCTCCTTATTTTGATGAGGATTTGATGAATATTTAATTAATAAAGTGAAGATAATGTATATCTTATGCCTTAGTTTCATCAAGAGATTTTATTGGTTTTATTAATTAACATTTTGAATTACATTAGATATTGTACGGAGATGAAATTTTAATACGATAATCAGATCATTATTGGGTTCATGCTTGTTATTTTATTATTTGGTTTTTAGTTGTAGAAATTAAATATATTTAACAGTTAAATGATGAGCTTTATTAAAAGTCATAAAATCTCCTATAATCAATGGAGATATTAATTTGTTTGATAATTTCTTATCTCTTATAATCTCTCCTAAAATCTTGCGAATCTTTTTAAATTAATATGGCAGAATAAAAGTGGGGATTTGTTGTATTTAACGTTATAATAGTTGGAAGTTGAAACAATATTTTGTTTTAATAAATCTAGTGACATTTGTGAATATCTTAGCCACTATCTAATTTATCAAGAAGGATTTGTTACCATGATCAATGAATAAAAAATTATGAAATTGCCATGTGATATGATTAAATCAAACTAAAGCTTTGTTATATGCTATTGAATGCAAATTTTGTGAATTATCAACTATTTTTTGTGACAAGCATATGACAGTGATATGAAAATTTAATCATTTATCTGGTGTAGTGTAATACACTAAAAATCACACTTAGGGTAAATATCAAAAATTGGGAAATATACCTATTGAAAATAGGTGAATATGAGGTCTCAAACACCTTGTATTAAGTTTACCTTGTTGTTAGGGTAATTTCTCTTGAAATTAGATAATTTGCAAATAGGTCCCTAAAGCAGTTGAAAATTTGCAAATAGATCCCTAAACACATTATGGGTTATAAATACCCTGTGAAAGCTATAAGAGAGGCAAGTAAATATCAAATTGAAATAGGGAAGGATATTTCCCTAATTTAGGTAATTTATTAAGTTACAAACTTGGAGAAATTGTAGAAGAATACTCAAAAAGTAAGGTAATGACCGAAATACCCCCGTAAATGCTAAGATAATGCAGAAGACATGAAAACAAAGATGTCAATACAAAAGTTATGAGGTAATGATGCATGCTAATTAAGAAAATTATCAACTATTGATAAGAAAGTAATTAGGTAATTATTGGCTAATTACTTAAGCTTAATCGAAGGAAATTCAAAGATAATTATGTAAGACCCTAAAATTAGTGGTTTTTGGCCAAGAATTAGTAAAAACATATTTGCTAATTAATTGGAAATTTTGAGAAAAATGGATGAGTTTAGGTATTTTTAAGCCTAAATACAAGAATGAGCCAATTAGGGATTTTGTGGAATTTTTGGGAAAATGTAAATAAATAAATAATTAAATAATTAATTAATTAAAAAATAAATATTAATTAATAATAATTAGGATCCAGCCGAATTGTTGCAAAGGAAATGAAGATAAGATCAAGTTAAAAATATCATGATATTTCTTGTAAAGTTGTATTATTATATATTATAATTAAATTTAGTGAATAGTGATCAAATAAATAGGAATCGGATCCTATCTAGAGATCTAGGAATGAGATTTCCAAAGTCAAGGTAAAATATTGATCAGTGGATTTTTATCTTCCGTTAGGCTTTTCCGGAAGTTAATTAAAGCCGATTGTGCATTTTCCTAATAAAACAAAATAGGGAAAAATGCGAGATAGGCACATTTTTGGATCCAAAGAAAATAAATTCTAACTCAACATCTAGAAATGAGTTTGAAATTATCTGGACATATTTGGAATCAGTGAATTTTTGTCCGAAGTTGATAATTCCGTAAATTGTTTCGTAACCGGACGCGTTCGGACACGTTTTTCGAGGAACTTCAGACTGACAGTTGGAGCCCTATATGGAATCAAAATTTAGGTTAACTTGGACATTTCTAATGAGTGAGGAAATGGCTTCAAAGTTGTAAATCCATAATTTTGAGATTTTTCCGAAATTACGCGAATGGTACCGATCGGGAAATTCATCCGGTAGCTTCTGGAAGGTGACACTTGGCCACCTCCCATTGGCCAAACCCTTGACTTTTGAGGCATGGAGGACGTCCAAGAGCAGAATGGGAAGAGGGAAAACTTGTTGAAAAAGTTTAAGATTCAACGGTCCGATCGATTCTCACAAAGTTGATCCGACGGACGAAATCCTACACCTTCACCTATAAATACCCCCTTCTCTTTGGTTTTTCACACCATTCCTTCTTGCCTATTTCAAATTCTAGAGAGAAGTTAGAGAGAGGAGCTCGGAGGAAAATTTACAATGAGCTCTGGGTAAGTTTTTCGGTACTTAAGCTTTCGTAGTTCTTTCGGTAGTTAGAGTAGAAATGCTAGTTTAGTCTTTAATCTTCCAAGTATGATTAGATATCATATGATAGGGGTATTTTAGTCATTATTTAGAAAATCATGATGGGGTCGAAGTTCTGGCAAAATTTTGGAAGATTAGAGTTAAAAAAGCGAAGCTCTGGCGAAATTCCGCCGATTAGGGGCATCAGGGGCAAAATGGTAATTTTTACCTAAAATGCCTGTTATGATGTGAATCATTAATTAATATGATTTATGTTTTGAAAATTATGTTGGAAGAGGAGTTATGTTGAAATTTTGGAAGATTAAGGTCAAAGTAACGAAGTGCTGGCGAAATTACGTCGATTAGGGGTCAGGGGTAAAATGGTCATTTTGACTAAAAATGTCCGTCGTAATAATAGATCCTTAACAAGTACGTTGTTATGTTGATAGGATATCCCTGATTACGTTTTGACCAACCGTCGTGCCGAAATACCGTAAAACGTCAACGAAGGTACGTTCGCGTACTAGTAACACTAACTCTGATATTTATGGTATGCGTGTATATTGTTTGGTGGATTGTATGAGTAGAGTTGTTATGTTGTTTGAGTATATAGTGTTGTTAGAGGATGATTGAACATATGCATGCACCGGGAGTGGTATATTTGTGTTCACCGGGAGTGGTATGTCCCGATTCACCGGGAGTGGTATATCTCGCATTCTTGGGGAGCGGTACATTCACGTTGGTTAGGGATGATTCGTTTGTTGTGTTTATATACTGTATATGTAAATATGGAAGCCTTTCTTTTGTTATATACTTTTGAACCACGCGGTTTCTGTATCGCTGTTGTAATTAGCCAGACTCACGGCATTCTAAATACAAGTATCAGTTACTCAATTGCTCCGTTGCTCTACTCTGATGAAAAAAAAATTTATACTGCTTTTGAAAAACGGGATGTTACATGTAGAGATAAATGTGCTCTAATTTTTCATAGTATTATTATTTCTCTTGGTATAAGCATGCATGGTTTCATGTATTGGTAGAAATGCAATTATATATATATAGCCTTAATAACTTTATAATTATGGATGATTTTGTGGCTATGATGTTATGTTTTTAAATATTGTGAATAACAATTGTATAAATGCTAAATATTTAAAGTTTTTGAATTAAGTATGATGGATTTATTAATCACCAAAGTGGTCAATTTTTTATGAATTAATTTAATTTCAAATATTATGGTAAGAGTATCGTTGATTTGTTAGTCACTAAAGTTATCAATTCTTTATGAATTATTATGGTGATTACCTGTTATAGGAGGTTTATGGATCAACCCAAAGGTTGATGATTATTTGTCTTTATAATTATTTTTCTATCAAGAAATTTACTGGCAAGTTTCGCTCGTGCTTGAGTTTTTTTGATAGGATCATGCTTGAGTTTTTGATGCCAAGCATAAAGCCGAATAACTCAGTTGATGTAGCTTGCTGAGCTTGTTTATTCTACTTAATGAGTTATCGTTATCGGATAGAACTTTATTATGATACGGTGATTTGGATATTTGTATAGATTAGGTTTTGAAGAGAAATAAGTTAAAAGCTGTGTGTGTGTGTGTGTTTATGTAGAAGTATAGTGGATGAATGCATTAATTGTTTGCTAAGGTTGATGATATATGAATATATGATGATGTTGACAAGTTAGTAGTTATATACTTATATGCAATGTTGTTAAACTCACGAGTCTAAGCCAATTCGTGATAGTGATGTAAACTCGTATCATGAACTCGAATCGGTAAACTCGTAAGAATTTACTTTTATCATTAAACATGTATTAACCGTGTATAATTAAATAATTAAAATATAAAAATGACAATAATTTGATTTAAATATATTTTGAATCCAAATAATTGAAATTAAATATATCAACATTTATAATTTATTATATTTAATAAAGAAATTTCTATAAAATTTATATATAAAGTCATTGAGGATCACAAAAATGAAAAAAAGTTAACACACAATTTTGTAAGTTACAAACGTAAAACCGGTAAATTCAGTGTGTAAACTCGTGAGTTTATGAGTTTATAGCTGACACGAGTTTACTAGAAACTTGACTCGATTTAGTATGATAGAAACGTAAAAACGTAAACTCGGAGAGTCAACTCGCGAGTTTGACAATAATGCTTATATGGTCTTTAATTTTCTTGCTTTTTAATAATATGTTTTCCATATGCTAGCTATATATCCCATCTAGTATCAATCAACTTTATATCTGAAATCTTGTAATATCCACTTAAAACCCTATTTAAATAAAAACGGGTAGGGTAATCACATCATTAGATTAATCCATGCGTAATTATATTCACACTTATTCAATTAATACAAGTTAAAGTAATTTTCTTTTTTTAAAAATCTTTACAAATTATTTCCTAATATAGACAATTTTCCTTTACTCGAGAAAGTTTGATCTCATCAATAATAAACTAAAATTATGCATTCCGTTTCTAAGTTATTTGAAATTTATTGAGTTATTATTCTCATTTAATTCACAGTTTTTATTATTGAGGTTTGATGATAAAGTAATAAAGTAAATTGAATCTAAAAGTAGACATTAAATTATGAATTAAATTTTATTGAATTTGAAAAAAAGACGTCAAATCATGAATCATAAATCATAAACACCTAATCAACATAAAGACTAAAGAGGCTATAAAAGCTATGTATAATAACATACGATCAAAAATACCCAAAAACTTTATCTTCCATTTGTGGGGATCTTTAATCATTTTAATTTCATAATCTCTATTGATTAAGTTATTAGTGCAATAAATTATACTATTAATAAATTATATCAATAATCATATTAACTTTGGGCTTAACGGTAAATTTCATATTCAATCAACAGTTAATTTCATATTAGTAATTTAATCTTTAAACAAAACATGTTTAATATAATAATTTCAACTATTTTATAAATGCATATACAGATTTGTTGCGTTGAACTTCAATCTCGTAATGTAATATTGACTAGGTCCATATTTTATGCATATATATACATATGGTGAAATCCCACCTCCAGCAACACATCCCTTAATTTAGGGTAATGTAGTTTATTTCTATATTTGACTGTATTATTCTCTTTTTATGATTTTCTTTTAGGTGGGAGTTTATATATATTTTTAATTTTACATTGAATTATATTCATCTCGTGCAACGTGTAGAGTGTAAATACTTGTTTTTTAAAAGAGTTTGAAATTTGAATTACCTTGGTCTTTTTTATAATGTCCCATTGAGGATTGTTTGAAAATTTGATATGTTTTTACCATATTTGCCCTTAATTAATTTTTTCTCTCTCCTCATCTTTTTTCAATCACACATTCTCTTTCATACTTTCTCTTATTACTACTTTATTTCTTTATCTAACTTGCCCTCTAACAAATGAGAGCATACCTCAAAAAAAGAAGTATATTTTTCACACATTTATTACTTTTTAGTATTAATTAATACATGATTCAATTATTAGACTCTTGTAAAAAGGAATAAAGGGAGGACATATTGTTCCCTCTTGTCCTTAATGTATGACCTAATTGGGGAATTGATCTTGATTTTAAATGTAAGAGTGGACTATTTTTCATATTTGTCAATCTTTTTTTAATTTATTTCTATTGATACTCCTTCAATAATAATTAAGTGCGCAAGGGAGAGATTGAGGGAGTTCAGGAAGATGATTATAGTGTTTTAGAACAAATTTGTCATATTAATTAACTCATCCAACTTCCTTAATATAATCAAATTAAATAAATAGATATTATATTATTAATAACGAGGAGAGTAACATTTTTTAACACGGACTAGACAATTCAATCTTCACACAAATTTTTAGAACAATCTTATGACTTGGTGATACTTTCGCCAATCATATTGATGAAAGTTTATATAAATACTTCCTCCGGTCCACGAGGTAGAGCGCTTCTAGAAGAATAGCTTTATCTAAAATATAAGTCTTTGTAAGATAATTAATTCTCATTTTTAGTTTTCTTCCGGAATTAATATCCATTTATTAAATTTTCAAACATATTCTTCAAAAAGGGTAACAGTGAAAAAAAAATCAATTTATAGCTCATTTAATGAGTTAACTATCACTTCTTTTAACCTTAAATTATTTAAAGTACCATATATTATGGATAGGAAGGGGTAAGTCAAATAACTATATAATATTGAAGTGAGTGCGCCAGAACCGCGAGGCAACCACAACATCATAACTACTCCATCTAATCCTTATTATAAGGTACTAACTAATAATTCTCACAAACTAACAAAAATAATTAAAGTTATTAAATTTATCTAAAGTTTAAAAATTTATAATATTACTTCTACTAATTACACTAAATTATAATATCGCATTAATTATTACTATCACAGACTACTTTTATTAATTATAGGCATATATGGAAAAACATATTTGATACTCTTTGGAAACAAACAAGTGCCTTATAAAAAGAACTAAATACACTTATTACTTATTAGTTTGTGACTTTGTGTCTTATAATAAGAACTAGAGGGAGGGAGTACTCTTGAATAAGAGATTGATAAACGAATCCTCAATTAATATACCAATTAATATCGCCCGTATATTGATAAAGTTAGTTAGTGTGGTTATAAAAAGTTGCCAGATCTCTCACATATTTAGTTGTCAAAAGTAGAATATATATGCACAAAATTCATCCATAATTTCTATAATTGATTCTTCTTTGGCCCGAAAAAGGATAATTTTGAAGCTTACATTAAAATGGACCAAGTTTAAGATAAGCATGATGAATTTCATCTTGTTGATTTAAATGATATTTCCATATTGGATGGCGCAATGCAGATCTCTTTCCAATGAAGTAAGGCCAACTTCTTTAACTACCTCTTTATTTTCAATTTTATGAGACTTTGAAGAAGGAGTCTCAGACTCTCAGTATTTGACAATTCAACATTAGGAGTAGACAAGGGTAAAGACTCACCGTTCTTTTCTTAAAACAAGTATCAATGGTAGCACTCTTCCCCATAATAATCACCTACTCCTCTGGTCATTATTATAAGACACTAACTAGTAAGTGTATTTGGTCCTTTTTATAAGGCACTTGTTTGTTTCAATGAGTATTAATTATGTTTTTCCATTTATGCCCCTAATTAATAAGGGTAGTGGGTGAGAGTAATAATTAATATGATATTAGAGTTTTATGCAATTAGTAGGGGTAATATAGAAAATTACTTAAATTGTAGGGTAACTTTATTGATTTTAACTGTTTGAGTAAATACTCTTTCTGGTCCCTGACAAAAAACACGGACCCCATTTTAGTCCCGACAAAAAAAAATCCTTTTAGTCCATAAAAGGATGAATAAGGGTCGATTGGTGGACATTTTGATCCCTCACAAATTTTCAAAATGTCCTTTTAGTCCCATAAAAGGATGAATAAGGGTCGATTTTTTTGTCGAGGACCAAAATAGGGTATGTGTTTTTGTCAAGGACCGTAAAGGGTATTTACTCTAACTGCTTTTATTGGTTTGTGAGAATTGTTTGTTGGTGCCTTATAATAAAAATCGTAGGAGTACAAATTAAAGAACATGAATTATTTCATGACCAATATGATTTTAAAAATATTATTAATAATAAAAGTAAACCGATTAAAATCAATTATTAGTCATCATCTATATTCTCATAGCCATCTTTAACAAAACAAAAATTTTACCCAAAATCCTAACCCTAAAATATTCTCTAATTAGTATAAAAGTATTATCATTAGAAAGATAAAATTATATATAATAAATTTCATAAAGAAAATTAAATGAAAATAAGTGATTATAAATAACTTATTGACTCTCAAAATTTATCGTAAGCTATTAAAAAAAAAAATCGAGATCACCAGTCAAAGAGAGGAAGAAGAGAGAAGGCGTTTTAAAAGAGTGAAACAAGTGGGGTTGGTTATATAGTAAAGGTTGTGGACCCCACCTCTTTATTATTATATTTTTTGAAACCACATAGGTGGTGCCACATCTCTCCTTGTGAGTGTTTCTCTCTCATCTAGTGAGGGTTGGTGGGTTTCTTTTCGGGGAACCTTTCTGGTCGGTGAGCCTCTCTTCGTCGTCCTTTCTCGTCTTCTTTTCTTTTTTTTCTTTCTGAGTCAGTGTCTCTGGTGGTGGGTGGTAGTCGTGGCTTCGGTGCTGTAAGAATGGAAGTGGGTCATTGCAGGGAGGTGCCTGGTATGAAGAGTGTTATCTTGAAGTTGGAAGGGAGGAAGAGAATGTTGGTGGGACGCCGGTCGGCAAAGTGCTATCGGTAAGAATATGAATGTACCCACTATCATCTCTATGATAAGGAAGGGTTGGCAGCTGGAGAAAGATCTAGAAATCCATGAGCTTGACCTAATAAGCTTGTTTTTCTCGCTCCGTTTCAAAAATAAGCAGGATGTGATCCGTATACTACAAGGCGTCCTTGGTCAATATTGGGTTGTCTGCTGGTTTTACAAAAATGGGAGGACTTTATGGTGTTGGAGGATGTTAGTTTTGAGGAGGCTCCCTTTTGGGTTCAATTCCATGGATTACCCATTGAAGCTTTTGACGAGGCAAATGCAAGGGTTCTGGGAGATGTGGTAGGAGAAACTGTCATGTTCGAGAAGCCGAAGGTTGATGGTTGCCTTGGACGTGGTTTTATCAGAGTCAGAGTAGTCGTTAAACTGAGTGAGCCTCTGGTTTCGGGGTTCTGGGTTCCACGTGGGAAGAAAGAACCAGCGTGGATTTCCGTTAAGTACGAACGTCTTCAACACTTCTGCTATCTCTGTGGTTGTATTGGCCATGAGGGTAGAGGTTGTAAAAAACCGTCGAAAGTTTGGGAAAGGATTCAAAGCAACATGGTTTTGGGAGCCGGATGAGCACGGTGGGTGTTCGCACTAGGGAAGAGGCGGTGGTAGTGTGCAAGGAGGGATGGTGTGAAGGTGTCTCTATGAATACTCGTGCCGGCGGAAAAGAAGAAGCTTCGCTTGAATCTGCTTGTTCCTTGCTTGGGGACGCCGCGTCGTTGGTTCAAAGGAAAGGCAGAATGGAGGAAGATTTCAAAAGTTGTCAGAAAGTTGGTGAATCCGATGGGACCCCTAGCCATACTGTGCCAGAATTTTTGCAGGATAAGTCACAATTGTCACTTTCTCGATCCCGTGGCCCCACCGTTGGTCAACGATTATGTATTGGGAAGAAGTAAACCCATTAGGTAATGGGCTAGTTGGATCTTCGCCCATAATGGTAGTGAGACGAAAAATGGGGCTGCTGTATTTTTCGAGGTGTGATTCGGTTCGGGGCCCTATTTCCGGTTTGGGTCTAGGAATCAAGTGAGATTGGGAGCCCAAAAAAATTTCTTTTGAACCTATGTTAAGGGTGGAGTTAATCGGTGATTCTAAGACTGTTGAATGTGTCTGTTCCAATCCCTCTGGGCTTTCACCAGTTTCTTCGATGGCCTTGTCTTTGGACAGGATTCATTTAAAAAGCCCGTGAATGTCTTATGGGGACGAAGTTACTAAGAGGCGAGAGGAGATTAATTTTTAATGATCCGAAGAGACTATTTTGCCGGATGTTGGGGAGAAGCGCCGCCGTGGTCGAAGAAGGAATGTCAGACCCTCAAATCTTTGATTCGGCGCCATTCTCCCGCGAACCAGAATTTGCCGAGGTGGACTGGTTAGTCCAATTGAGATTGACTTTCCGCCGAGTTGGATTAAGGTGTTCGAATCTAATGAACCCCTTCTTCCTCCTCTCGATCGACGCCGGTGTCGGATTGGACCAGCCACCGGTTCGCCATGAATGCGCTAGCTTGGAACTGTCAAGGCTTAGGGGTTGCCTTGACAGTTAGGAATCTTAAGGAAGAGTGCTTCCGGAAAAATCCCCATATTGTGTTTTTAATGGAGACTAAACAAAAAGCTAGGTATGTCAGAAAATTAGAAGGCGTTGTGGTTTTCGGGAGGATTTTTAGTTGATCCGATTGGTCTCAGTGGTGGTTTAGCCTTGTGGTGGAATGATGCGCTTTCAAAGGATATTATTGTTTCTTCATCTAATGTTATTCACACTCGAATAAGCTCTAATGTGGTTGATTGTCCTGAGTTCATTACTTTTGTGTATGGCCCACCTCTTGAGGAAGACCGAGTTCAGTGTTGGGAGATGATTACTCATCTTAGCAGGAGTATCTCTGGGTCGTGGCTATGTCTAGGTGATTTTAATGATATTATGTCTCATTCTGAGAAGAGGGGGGGATGTCCGAGAACTTGGCGGAGAATCGTGCGGTTTAGGAGTTTTGTTGCCGGATGTAATTTGAATGATCTGGGTTTTTATGGGGCTCAATTTACTTGGTGTAATAATAGGGATCCCCCGGATACTATTCATGAACGATAGATCGCGCTTTGGGGAATTGGCGCTTGAGGAGCAATTTCCTAATTTGCAAGTTTTTAATGTGGAACCGCTGGGATCGGATCATCACCTTCGTTTGTTCAATTTCTTCCTACCTCTTTAGGAGAAAGAGGACTTTTAGATTTGATGTCTTGTTTGGGTGAGACACCCTAATTTTAATCGTAATTGCAGATCGGTGGAGGAATTCATTCGAATCAATTCCTCGCTTATTGCTGATTTTGTGTGTAAGCTCTTGCGGTGTAAGGACGGGCTAGTGCGATGGAGTAGAAAAGAATTCCCAATAACATGAAACCGATTGCAGAATTGAAGACGCGCCGCCTCTCTCCCTGGATGGGCTGAATAATGATTTTGTGCAGGAGATTAGTGATGTAAAAATGGCTATTGAGCGTCTATTGGAGTTGGAAGAAAAATTTTGGATGCAAAGGTCAAGAGTGAATTGGTTGTCGGCAGGGGATAAGAATACTCGGTTTTTTCATATGTCAACCATCAAACGAAGACAAAGGAATAGCATTCTTCGGCTAAAGGATGATGCAGGTAACTGGTTATTGGAGCACAATGAGATTGAAGGAAATATTACTGCCTTCTACCAGCTGCCTTTAGTCTCGGTAGTTCCAAAGCCCCTGGCCCCGATGGTTTCTCAGGTACGTTTTATCATAACTCTTGGTCAGAGATAGGTGATTCTATATGTCACTTAGTTGAGGAATTTTTTGCTGGTAATTCGAATTAGATTTGATTAATGGAACGAATTTAACTTTGATTCCTAAGGTTGATAGACCGGAGCATGTTTCTCAATTTCGCCCCATTGGCTTGTGTAATTTTTCTTATAAGATTATTTCTAAGCTCTTGGCTAATCGTATGAGGCCTTTTCTTGATGGGTGTATTTCTCCAAATCAAAGTGCTTTTGTGCCGGGTAGATGTATTCAGGATAACATTATTATTGCCCATGAAGTGTATCATTACTTGAGAAGGAAACAGAATAGCAGCAAGTATGAATTTGCAATGAAGATTGATATGAGTAAAGCGTATGACCGGGTAGAATGGGATTTTTTGGAATCAACTTTGTTGAGAGTTGGTTTTTGTGCTGCTTGGGTGGACTTGATTATGAAATGTGTAAGGTCCGTCAAGATGAATCTCTGTCTGTCGGGTGACCCGCTTAGCTCTTTCTCCCCTACCAGAGGTTTGCGTCAAGGGGATCCACTTTCTCCTTATCTATTCATTTTAGTGGCTGAAGTGCTCTCAAGTATGATTAGTAAGAATCAGGAGGCTAATAGGTTATTAGGTATTAAATTGAGCGAAGTTGTCCGGTCCTTACTCACAGTTTTTTTGCGGATGATGCTCTGTTTTATATGAATGCTTCCAGGGATAATTGTAATCAATTGGCTTATCTTTTGCATCAATACTGTTCTGCTTCTGGACAATCCATTAACTTAGATAAGTCAAGTGTTTTTTTCTCGGCTAATACTCCTGCGAGTAAGATCCAAGGTCAGGGGTAACTCTTTCCTCTCATATCTTTGGCCGTGAGGTAATGATTAAAGCCGTTATCCAAGCTATCCCTATCTACCCGATGAAGCTGTTTTAAATTCCCGCTCAAGACTTGTAAAGAAATTAATAGCTTGATTGCTAACTTCGGTGGGAGGGAATGCATTTGGTTCTAAGACTCACTGGAAGGCTTGGGACTTCCTTACAAAAGGGAAGAATCAAGGAGGAATGGGATTCGTGGATTTGGTCATCATGAACGATGCTTTATTGGCCAAGACGGCATGGAGGCTTATGCAGAGGCCCTCGGATTTATGGGCTCAAGTCCTGAAGAGTGTATATTTCCCAGTAAGGAATTTCTTGATGTGGGGAAGGGGCATAAAGCTTCTTGGTGCTGGTCAAGTATTGTGGATGGAAGAGAATTTCTCCGAGTTGATCTAAGATGGGATTTGGGTACGGGGAGAGCCATTCGAATCTGGGGGGATAACTGGGTCCCGGCGTCTCTTTTCCGAGAAACCCTTGACCGTGATGATCCTGTTGTGAAGGAAGGGAAGGTTAGTGATTTAATTGTGGATGGTCTTTGGAATCTATCTCCAATATCCCATCCGTTGTCCGATGAAGTTAAGGGTGCAATCCTTTCTATTCCTATCCCAAACCAATGGTCTTGAGGATAAGTTGGTATGGACCTTTGCTATGAATGGGAATATCCGGTGAAGTTAGGGTACCATAGTAGAAGAGATAGGGAGATGTTGGATGCTAATAGGGCTAGCTCGTCTTTGGTTGTTCCACCTCTTGCTGGAATTCTGTGTGGAAGCTTAAAGTTACTCCTCGGGTTCAACAGTTCATTTGGCGCATTCTTAATAATGCACTGGCCACTAATGCTGCATTGTTCAAAAGGAAACGCTCTTGTGTGAGCTCTTGCCCTATATGTGAGGTCAGTGCGAGAGTATTGAGCATCTCTTTTCCGTTGCCCTTGGACCCGATGTGTGTGGTTTGGTAGCGACCTTGGGGGCCATTTTAACTTTTCGAATGTCTCTAATTTTAATGTTTGGTGGCTTCATATTTCAGGCCCGAATGCTCTTAATTCATGTGATTTATCATTAGTTTGCTGGTTATTATGGTCTATTTGGAAGCAAAGAAATGATTTTGTTTTTAACCATCTTGCCCCCAATCCACTTGCTGTTGTGGTGGCTGCTCGAAGGAATAATATTGAATTCGGGGCAACTTGGATCGTCTTAAGGTTGAGAGAGAGAGGTGGATAGGGGTGTATCGGGGAATGTTCGTTGGTCCCCTCCAACCCCGGAATGGTTAAAATCAATACCGATGGAGCCTTTTCGCCTAAAAGGGTCCCTGCTGCTATCGGTTTAGTGTGTCGTGATTGTTATGGCTCATTTCAATGGGGCTTTGTGGATAAGGTCAAGTCGATCTCACCTTTATGACGGAGGCTCGGCATTGAAAAGGGCCTTGTTGATTGCATTGGACATAGGCATTGATAATGTTATTTTTGAATCGATTGTCTTCTTTGATTTCCTGTATTGACGCCAAATCCTCTGATTTATGTGAATGGAGGAGTAGGAGTGTTATTCATGATATTATTAGTCTCTTATCTGACAAGGTTGGGTTTTTATTATCTTTTGTCCCTCGTAGGGGTAATAGAGTTGCTGATTTTATTGCAAAGAAATGCTTTTAAGGAGGTGTACCCGATCGGGTGGGTTTTGCGCACAACACCTTCTTTGTCGTCTATTCTAACCTTGGATGCTCGGGAGGTCGATATTGTGGTGGATGAGGATCCTCGCTCTTGTTCTACTAATGATGGGATGTAATTTATTTGGTAGTCTATTTCCCTTTCTCTAGTTATTATTATGTATTTGGTAGGTGTTGCTCGGGACCTTGTGTTTCCAGTGTCTGTTAGGTGGTAATTCTGGTTTCATTGTATTGCTTGGTGACTTTGTTATGATGATAGTTGGTAATATATGCAATTCCGTTTGAGCAAAAAAATGCTTATATTTTTTTAAAAAATAAAAATAAAAAATTGGGGGCCACCCTCGCCCCTGTGCCCGCCCTTGCTCTTATGTACCTTTCTAATGTCCCTCAAAATTTTATAACTTCCCAATTGTTTTGTTCTTGAATATTGTGATCATTATATTGGATACTACATAAAATGAGTGACGTTTTGATATCTCACGAGATAAAAACTGGTGAAGTTTTGAATTTTTATGATTTTTGAAAATAAATAAATAATGCACAATCTTAGAGTATTTTTCTTTGAAAAATCATAAAAAAAATTAATAAATTCACTATTTTTTGTCCATAAGATATCAACATATATCTCATTTTATATAGAATTTAATGATCACAAGAAATTAGAACAAAACTTTTGGGAGGTTGGGACATCACATTCACAAGGAGCATTAGAGGCCCGAAACCCCAAAATTACAAAGAGTACAACCAGTCAAGTTAACATATGTTAGTCAAATAATATAGACTAAAGTATATATTTAGTCCTTTAAGTTTAAAAAATACACTTTTACTCCTCTAAATTTATTATTGTTAATTTTATTTAACGGAAAATACTAACTCACACTATTTTAAACCATTACCCGGTTGTATCCACTATCCAGTTAGTTTCCCAGCGACCTCGATCTTCGTTGCTAGCTAAGCCTCACTTTCTAGACCTTAATTCCATCTTCATAACCTTTTTCAGCATAGTTCGTTTGCTTCTTTGACCTGATCGAAGAGGCTGAAGCAGAAGAAACTGCTAACAAACTTCCTTAATGGATGAATGAAGGTGTTGGCGGCAGGATGAGGCCAGGTAATTTCATGCGGGAAAAGTGTGGCCATTACAAAAAGTAATTAAAATTTGAGATTTTTTTAATAATATTATTATTATTTTAATTAAAATATGAATTTGTAATATAAAAAATTGAGATGATGTGGCAGCTAATTAGGATCAAAATAATTTGAGTCGGCATTTTCCGTTAATTAAAACTAACGGTGTTAAGTTTAAAGGATAAAAAATATATTTTTTAAAGACTAAAATAAATCTCGATGCAAACATAAAATACTAAACGTATACTTTAGCCAATAATATAATATTGCAATGTTAAATATAAATTTTAAATTCGGCTTGGCTTTGCGCCCTTCTTATATGCCTATTGATCGCCTTAACGTGTACATTTGAAATGCTGTTCCTTCTGGGAAATAACCGCTCTTATGGCAATATTCATGGAGTGAATTAATTAAGAAGGTCCATCATGTGCAATTATGGAGAATCAGTTATTAATAGATTAATTGGGTCAAAAAAATTAGTTATAGAAAGGAAGCCCCCGTCCCAAGAATCTGCTCACACAATTAGTTTACTTTGCGTTATCATATCCCTCAAAATCTTGAGCTTTAATGAAATGGTCGGTCAAAAAGCAGAATATTTTACTGAAGAGATATCGGATTTATAATAACGTATTTGTGTGTGGGTGTATAAATACATGCATGAGTTTGGCAAATACTTAGATATAAGCAAAGAGATATCGGATTTGAAGAGATAGAAATGGCTTTCTTCCCTCATTTCTCATCCGCCATTTCCGTCTGCAAGTTCATCCTCGCAGCCATGGTGATGCTGCTGCTCTTCTCATTCGGTATGTGTCTGTTTCATCCGTTTGTTTGTTGCTATGTATACACACACACACACCCAATGTGTAGGTGAAATATCTTCATAAAATAACCTGGTTCTATATGTTCAAAAAATAATAATAAAATGACAAAGAAAGAAGGAAGAGGGAGAATAAATATATATAAATAATATTTTAATAAGAGGAACAAATCCTAATTATATTCCTAAATAAAATAATGGAAGTTTTAATTAGTTTTTGAATGATAAAAATGCAGGGAAGAGCACAACATATTGCCCAGGGCCGTGTTTCCAAATGCAAAGGTGTGATAGATATTGCAGATCCATTGGCTTTAAAACAGGCGAGTGCATTGTTGAACAACATGCCGAGTGTTGCTGTTCCTCTTGATATGATTCATTCCCCCCATTATCCCATGCAAACTTCTTCATCATCATCAACTCTCTCTCTCTCTCTCTCTCTCTCTCTATATATATATATATATATATATATATATATATATATATATATATATATATATGCCCTAAATAAATGCTTCTAAATAAATTGTAATACCCGTGGGCCAAAAAAAAATATTATATCATTATCTTTTGAATGGTGCGATTCACTCATTTTTCTCATATGATTATCTAACTTATGGATCAAATTCGTGTGTTATTGGGGCGCCAATTAAGGGTAACTTTCCCTCAAAGGTGTTTTCTGTATTCACATAAACTTATACTGTACTACTACAAAAAACATTTTTAATGATCTTCTTTTTTTTTTTACAGCCAAAACGCCTTCGATTAATCTTTATTAGTGATTATTCATATTTACTCATGACCAACATAGAATTAATCACCAACATACACCACTGTAGCCGTCCAGTGGTCATGATTATTTTGGTCCGACAACGCAATTCACAATAAACCATGAAAGTAAGTAGAAACATGCGTGCAATAATAATAAGTTCCATAATTAATAAAGGGTTAAGGTGTAAAAATAGACATGTATTTTTGTCAAAAGTGCGCCCAGTAGTAAATACTTTTTTTAGGTGCAAAAGTGACTATGTGGTTACAAAAGTGGAGTAAAAGTCACATTGACCGTTAAGGGGGTGGATGTTGACCATTAAGTTTGAATGTTTGACTTAAACATATGACGTGGACGCTGACTGGGTGTGTGTTGCAAACAAGTGGCAGCTGATTAATGGATGACTTGGGAAAAGAATATATTTTTTGACTTATCTAAAAAAATTTAATCCCAAAAATATAACCCTAATTTATAAAAAACAAAATATAACCCCTCCTTCAACCTCGCGACCGACCCCCTCCCGCATGGTGTCGACCGAACCTCCCCGCCGTCGACCGAACCTCCCCGGCCGCCGACCGAAACCCCCGATTGTCGACCGAAAACCCCACAGGCAGCCGACCAAACCCCCTGTCGACCTGAACCTCGCGACCTAACCTCCCTAGCTCTCGATCTGACCCCCAACTCGCTCGATCTGAACTCGCCAAGCTCGATCTGAACCCCCACAAGCCCGATCCAACCCCTCTCCCTTCGTCCCCACAAGCCCGATCTGAGCAGGTGAAGAAGCAAATCGCTCTGTTTTATCGCCGTTTCTGAAAGTGAATGCTCATAGGTTTCCGTTTCTGAAGCAAATCGCCCGAATGGAAATGAATTTATCTTCTTCTGAAATTTGCTCATCCTTCTTCGGTCTTCATTGGTTCGAATGGATTTTTCATTTTCTTGAGGGAAAAACTTGAAAGCAATTCGTTGTTTGTCCATCTCCTAGTTGATGTGTTCTTGGTGTTCGTCATTAATTTTTTCTGGTGTTCTTAGTGTTCTTGCTATGCTGCGTTTGTTTTTAGATTGGGGGTATTTTGGTTTTTTTGAAAAAGCAGAGGTTCTTGATGTTCTTGGTGTTCTTGCTTATGCTGATGCTGCGTTTGTTTTTCTGGGTTGAATGTTCACCAAAGGCTCGTATTTAATTAAACAAAACAGCCAAAACGCCTTCGATTAATCTTTATTAGTGATTATTCATATTTATTCATGACCAACATAGAATTAATCACCAACATACACCACTGTGGCCGTCCAGTGGTCATGATTATTTTGGTCCAACAACGCAATTCACAATAAACCATGAAAGTAAGTAGAAACATGCGTGCAATAATAATAAGTCCCATAATTAATAAAACCGACGTATGCATCTTAATTATCTTTCCTAGTTATCAATTTGATTCACAATGTAAGTCACTCTCAACTAATTTACTAGAATTAAAAAATGATACTCTACCAACGGAGGTTGACATAAGTGGTAAGCGGCTTGTGTCGTTTAAGCAATGTCTCAAGTTTAAGCCTTGTGAATGCAGAAAAGCCCTGCTGTGAGACTCACCTACCATAGCTAGGTGCGCAACCCAAGTTAGATCTGGATTAGTCAGAGCGAAACTCTAGATACCGGATGGGCAATCGGAAAAAAATGACACTCTCCTATTTGTTTTTATAAATAATAATTAACTATCAAAATCAAATGGTTTTGATTGAGGTTTTGAGAAAGAGAGGAAAATATGAAACAAGTTACATTTAAATATAAATTATGGGGTAAAATTGATAAATAAACACTATCATTCTACAAGTTACTTATATTACTGTTTTATGTTGTGTAAAGGAGGGAGTACCATCAACACCACACACATATTTACAATATAATAGATGACCTCATGACCCCTTGTTATTATTCATATATATATACTGTTTAATTAATTAATAATGATGCCGTGAGCTATTTAATCAGTTCTTTTACATTAATTTAATTAGCATCACATTTTAAATGTATCATAATTAACGAGGATATATACTATTGATGTTTAATAAGAGTTATTATAATCAAAATTGCTTGTCCCGGGGAATTTACTTCGTAATCTAATTTCATTTTTTTTAAATATAGTTTGAAGTGTATGTGTTGTTATTAACTGAATAAATATGATAAGAAGAACCAAATTTTGGAAATGAATAAATATTTAAGGCGATATAAACTGCTATTCAAATGTTGGCAAAAAAACTGCTATTCAAACACTATTACAGAGAACATTTAAAACAAATATGGCAATTCATAAATATGTGAACCGTTGTTAAAAAAGAATGCAATCGACTACATGAATTTTTATGATAAAACATTAATGATTACGAAGCTTGCATGTAGTATATAATTTTATTTGGTCAAAGAAAAACGTATAACTGATGTCAACTGTATTCTCTCGAGAATCAATAGGAAAATTACCAAACAGACCACTCCGATTAACTTCATAATTGTCTTTCAGATTAATTATTCAAATGGTAATAAAGGCGTGATCTTCTAAACGACTGATCTTTCCATCAGTCGATGATGAGTTATTTGTTCACTACCTTAATTATGATCGACCACAACATCGATAATGTTCTTGCTTAGAAAACTAGGCTGCATAAAAAATCCAAAACATCAACGAGCCGTATCATACTTTTTTTTAGTGCCATAACTCGTAAGAAAACTAAGTACAAGAACATGCAACAATCTAGTAATCCTCTTGGAGAAAAAGCCATCCTACAACGATATAAATCTTCCCGAAGCATACATGTCTACTTCATTATATTCACTCATTTTACAAATTTAAGAACAAGAAATGAAGACACAACAATACACATAAAGATTCATTATAACCTAGCCAAATTTGACAAGGGTTAAGGTACAAATTAAATTTGTCCTGAAAGTTTTCATCGAGGAACAATGTTGCCCCATAAGTTTTTTTAGGTTCAATGTCATCACGAAAGTTTCAAAAGGTAGCAATGTTGCTCCATACGCTTAAAAACTATAGTTGATTGTTAAACAATTGACGTTAATCATTAACTAATGGTAATAAGTAATATTGCTTCATTTTAACACTTCTTGAGCAATATTAAACATAGAAAAACTTTCGGGGCAACATTATTCATCGTGAAAACTTTCAAAGCAAATATGCATACTAACCCAATTCAACAATGGAAAAAGATGAACGTCTTGGAGAGGATGCGGAGGGGCAAGGTTTGTTGCTTTTAAGGTACAAGCTTGGTGTTGCAGGTGAATCATTGGAAGATTGTGCAGCAGAAGGCCCAGTAAGTGGTGAAGGAGAGTCCTTTAAGAGGGTATCAAAATCTGCATATTCAGCCTCGCTTACTTGTTTAATTTCCTTGATCATGCTTGCCACATCCCTCATTGTAGGTCTTTGATTTGGGGCATAATTTAAGCACAATAGGGCAATCCCTATTGCTTCCTTCATTTCTTTTATTTCTGATTCTGCTGCACCTTGTAATGCTGGGTCTAGGATTTCTGATACTTGTCCCCTCTTTTCTCTCACCCATTCTTTAATGTGTAACCCTTCTGGTATGCTTGGATCAATTGGTTTCTTACCCGTCAGCACTTCCAACATCACTACTCCAAAACTATAAACATCACTCTTCTCTGTAATCTTCATCTTATAGTCATACTCTGAAAGACATAAACCAATTAGATTCAGAAATTATTAAGGAATTAAAACCACGTTGAGGTTCCAAGGAAGGAATGTTGTAATCATTAAAAAGTGATAATAACAAATGGGCAGCACGACTTGTTATTTCTTGCACTGAAACTTCTCATTGCTTATTGATTACTTATTGTAGAACTTTATGATGATTTCTCTATGACCTCATAATGATTTTTCCACATTAATTTATAGTAAATGGAACTGTTAGGAACACTTCGGTTTTAGAATCTCATGTATCTTGGATTTAATTTCATGGTATTTAAAAAAATTATATTTGGTATGATAACCAAAAATTTCCATGGAAAGGATACAAAACCAGAAACCTGTACAATTTATGACCCAAATTGATGTTATCTTATGCCTCTTAATTTATGGAAACATATGTGCCATGCAAACACTAGATAACAATTAAAACTTATATTATGCTGAATGAAAACGAAGTTTAATTCAATGAAGAAAGGTAAGATAAGGAAAAACATTAATGAATTCAAGTGTAAAGTAGACTGACCAGGAGCGATATATCCCCAAGAACCAGCAACTATATTGGATGACTCGCCGAAACCACAATCGTCAACAAACTTAGCCAAGCCAAAATCAGCAACGCAAGCTTCAAATTCAGGACCAATAAGGATGTTACTAGGTTTGATGTCTCTGTGGACTATTGCAGGTTCACTATCATGGTGAAGATATTCAAGGCCTTGTGCAGCACCTAACAAGATTTTGTACCTAACTTCCCATTCCAAACAAGAATTCTCATCCCTCTCATGAAGTAGACTTCCTAAACTCCCATTTGGCATGTATTCATACATAAGCAATCTCATGTTGTCACTCCAACAACATCCTAGGAGTCTCACAATGTTCCTATGTCGGATTAAGCCGAGGATTTTCAGCTCTCTCGAGAAAGAGTTGCGTGCTCCTCTCTTGTCATCATTTTCTCCTCCAATAACACTAGAAGCCATTGGAGCTGGCCACAATTTCTTCACGGCTATGGCTTCATTATTACCAATATCGACACGATGAACGACTCCTGAGCTTCCTTTTCCTATTATGTTTTCGTCTTTTAAGCTTCTAAGCACCAGCTCAACTGAGAAATTTAACCTCTGAAATGGAGTGAATTGCCATGTCCATGTGTTTCCCATCTCTGAATGATTATTATTGTCTCTGTTAGTTCTTGCCCTGTTAGCTGAAATGATTATTATAACAACAAATATCATTATCAACAGTACCAGCAGCCCAATGACCAGTTTAAGAATGGTAGAGTTTATGTTTTCAGTCAATCGTTTCCTGCGTGAACCATTAAAAAAGCAAGAATCCTGAATCCTAGAACAGAGACCCCTGTTTCCCATAATTTCTTGTGGTGATAGGTGTCTAAAAATCCTAGTGTCAGGAAGATGGCCATTGAAGTTATTGTAAGAGATATTGAGAGAAACAAGACTCGCAAGGTGAGAAAGAGGCTGTAAATTTCCTTCCAAATTGTTATGTGAAATGTCAATCACTGAGAGCATGTCTAGTTTAGAGATTTCAGAAGGAATTGGTCCTTTAAGAGAGTTGTGACTAAGGTTAAGAACAACTGCAAGAGTTTTTATATCACCTAACTCTTTTGGTATGCTCCCCATGAGTTCATTGCTACTAAGATCAAGCATTTGGAGCTTTGAACATAGACCAAGTGATTGAGGAATGGTTCCAGAGAACTTGTTTCTGCTAAGTAGGAGATTAATTAGGGAAGAAAGATCATGACCTAAGCTTGTAGGTATTTGACCTTCAAATTTATTATTAGATGCATTCAAAACTGAAAGATTGGGTAGTGTTGATAATGACTCCGGAAGTGGACCTTCTAAGTCATTGTTGCTAAGGTTTATCATTTCCAGCCTTGAGCAACCACCAATCTCCTCCGGCAATGACCCGTAAAGGCAGTTATCGGAGATATCACAAAAGATTAAGTTTTTTAAACCACCAATTGTCTTTGGAATTTCACCATAAATTCTATTGTTTCTAAGACTAAGCCTTTCAAGAGAGCTGCAACTTCCTATCTCAGTTGGAATTGCACCTGACATATCAGTGAAAATTAACTCAAACTCTGTGAGGTTTTGTAGCAAAAACAGGCCTTTTGGAATGCTTCCAATAAATGAGTTCCAAGACAAATCAAGCTTTTGGAGGTTACTGAGGTTGGCTAAAGTAGAAGGTATGGTTCCTTCAAGCTGGTTGCCCCAAGCATAGAACTGAGTGAGCTTTTGCAATCTCCCAAGCTCAGGTGGGATCAACCCTGAGATTTGGTTCAGGTAAAGTTCCAATATTTGCAGGTTTGAGGCATTTGAAAGAGTTGAAGGCATAAAACCAGAGATATTGTTTTGAGCAACCAAAAAATTTTCAAGCTTCACAAGCTTACCTACAGACAAAGGGATAGTCCCAGACAAAGAATTCATTGAAAGCTCAAGTGTTGTCAAGCTTGTACAGTTACCAATCTCTTCAGGAATAGCCCCAGTAATAAAATTATCCCATAAATTCAAAATTTGCAGCTTTTGCAGCTTCCCTAAATCAGATGGAACAGAACCTGACAGTTTATTTGTGCATAGCCTCAACTCAACAAGCTCAGAGCAATTACCTATCTCTGATGGAATCTCACCTGAAAGCATAGTATCACAAAGTGACAACCTTTGAAGCTTTCTAAGCCTACCCAATGAAGCAGGCAAAGAGCCTGATATGCTGGTTTCAGTCAACCCCAAAGAAATCAAATTAGTGCAATTTCCCAGCTCATGTGGTATATTCCCAGTAATGAGTCTGTTCCTTCCTGCTCTAAAAATCTCTAGTTTTGATAATTTTCCCAGCAAAGGTGGGATTTTTCCACTTAGCTGATTATTTGAAAGGATGATAGATTCTAGGCCAATGCAATTACTTAGCTCATTTGGGATTTCTCCGCTGAGGAAGTTGGAGTTTAAGGCCAAAGTCTTGAGATTTGGCAGCTTCCCAACACTCGAAGGAATAGAACCAGTGAGACTATTATGGCTAAGATCAATGACAGTAAGGGAAGAACAAGCACCAATATCAGAAGTGATACTTCCGGTGAGATTTGCATCTGACATGACAAGTTTAGTAAGGAAGCGAAAGGAAGAGAGATTGTAAGGTAGAGGCAAGTGAAGAGGGACAGAGAGAATATTAATTTCTGTGACAAAACCTTGAGGAGAACAAGTTATGGAGGTCCAGTTACATGCGTTTGAGTCACTAATGTTCCAGTTAGAGAAATGTGAAGAGGGTGAGCTGTGAAGCCATGAATAAAGCAGATAAGCTTCATGGTTATAAGAGAAAGCAAGGGTACAACAACACAAGAGAGTGGTGGTGACAGAGAAGAAAAACACAAAGATTTGCCTCATTTTCCAAATATCTGTGTCTTCTTTGGTTTAGTCTATATCATAGGATTTTGCATCCTCTTTTGTTTCTGTGAATAGATACTAATACAAGTACCGTTGCCTTCATGCAGAAGACTCATGAAAATGGCAAGTGGTCCATGGCTGCATGAACAGGTGATCGGGAAAAGTTGAGATTTTGCCTCCGGTTAAACAGGAAAAGGAGAGCAATGGCCAAGTGAAAAGAGCCTCTACAAAAAAAAAAAAAATATTGTGTATAATTTGCAATCCTTCCGTCTTTAATAGGGGTGAAGAGTGTGTAAGACATATTTAACTAATTTGATTAGAATAAGTAAGTTAGTTGAGTTAATTAATATAAAATATTTTTTAGAATATTCAATCAACTTCTTTAATTCCTTCATTCTTTCTATTCTTTAGTTATTATTGAGAGAATATGTACATGGATAAATTAGAAAAAAAAAAACAGATGAGTCTTGACCCCTAGAATGTCTTCTGTTTCTTTTCGTCGGTGGTTCAAAGTTCTATGCGCTTGAATTGAAAGAACCTTCGTCCCTTCCCAATGTGGTTTGTGATTCTTGGTTGTCATTATGAATGGAAATATATATTTTGGTTAAATATATACATGTGTGTATGTGTCCAGTACTCGCAAAGCGGTACAAGAAAAACAGGAGGAAAATACTAATGATTTTTATATATAATAACCCTTTATGTCTTTTTAATAAGCAACTTTTTTTATTGTGCAAAATGAACCGAAAGTTAAAATTAGTAAAAACTATAAATATGTAAAAATGTTATGTTTCTTCTAAATATATCACTATTTATGAAAAAGACATAAAATATAGGAGAGAATAAATAATAAATGATTAAATGAAAGGGAATCAATTGTGAGTAGGGAATAACTGATATAAAAATATGTATTTAATAAAGGCAGAAAAAAAAGTAACTTAAATTTTGAGGGGGAAAAAAGAAAGGGAAAATTTCAAATAAATACCATTTGAATTTGTAAAACTCCCAGAAGTCTGTTGAATTTGTAAAAAGACTAAGAGGTATAAAGGACCTATGAGGGATATGCAAATTTGTGTGAAATTACCCTTTTACCCTTAGTTTAAAAAAAAACCCCTCTAACCCCGCCAACGGCCGCGGTGGTGGGGGGTTGGAGGGTTTTTTATTTTTTATTTAAAACTAAAGGTAAAGGGTAATTTCACTGAATTTGCATATCATTCATAGGTCCTTTATACCTCTCGCTTTTTTACAAATTCAACAGATTTATGGAGTTTTGCAAATTCAAATAGTATTTATTTAGAATTTTTCTAAAAAAAAAAATTGTTCATATTAAGAAAAAACCATAACTGTAAAAACGCCCACAATGTCTGTTTCAGTTTTGGCATCTTCCTCACATCGATCCATGTATAACTTCCTTTTAGGTATCACCCCATTTTTTTATTAATTCATATATGGATTACTATTTCTTTCAGTCCTAATTATAAAACATATTCATCAAAATTTAAAGGGATTAAGGATATAAGTTAAATTAATTAATTTTTTTTTAAATGCCCTTATTTAAGAGATGACAATGAACACCAGAAAACAACTTTGTGATCTTACAGGGGCTGATCAGAAGCTTTTGCTGCAGCCCTTATAAGGCAGTAGCTGGTTCCACTAGAAATAGATGAAACGAGACCAAGTAATAATGTAAATATATGACTCCATTTATAATTTGCATTACTTTCTTCCCCAGCTTTAATTAACTGTCCTGAAATTCCAAAATAGAAAGAGTAGTTAAGGTGAACTTAAAGTTTTTACAGAAAGCATAAAAATAGCTCATAGAATATAAGTGTATTATTAAATTAATTATTGTGGAGAAAATATTAGTAGTAGTGATATGAGAAAAATATGATAAAAATTGTCAAAATTATTTTATTAAAAATAACAATAGCATTGTGGTACGCCGAATGATTGGCAGCAACTCCGATACGATATCTCGGATTCAACAAATCCACCCTAAGCAGCCCCGAGACCTGGACTACCAGGTGGGGGCAATTACTATACGATTGTCAATAACCGGGATTAAAGCAAACTCGAACAAGCATTTGAAATGAGCAAACTCCACGGTTTGCGCACACTTGAGATATAGCTCGGCCAAGTCCGTATGGCGCAGTCAATCAAACAACTAACCTCGGCGAGTTCGGATACCGAACTACAGAGCTTAGGCAGCTGTTATGGACCTAGTCAAGGCCCACTATCCCACTATCACAACCCACTACCTGTGGGACCCAGCCATGACCAGGGCGGTTTGGCACGATCCTTGGACACGCACGACATAGGAGCCATCTACATATAGAGCGTGAACCTAAGGGACCGGAGAGGATCATCTTCTACAGATTATCTATCTATCATCTTCTACATCTATCTTCTACAACGGTCTACGCTCCGGCTATACACATACAGCCGTCGCCGAGCACACAGAGACCCCTTTAGGCTAAACGCCTCATCCATCCATCCTCGAACTACGTGGACTTTGATCCCTCTTCAGGGTACGTAGGCCCTAGGAATCTCTCCTAGGTCAAGTCCCAATCAACATCAACATCCTAGTATGCTTATGGGTCAAGCGTTCGGGAGAGGGTATGATCACGGTACACAAGCGGGCGTTTCGCCTAAGGGGTCTTTGTGTGCCTGTAATCTGTATGTAGATAAGTCAAGGCTTAGAATGAATGTACTGGCGCCCCGTCTCCTTCCTCTGTATATATAGAGTATACAGGTTAGTTAGTCCCTTGGCCGCCACGCCGTACGTGTCATGTGCGTGTCAGGGATCGTGTGCGCATATCCATGATCGTGGGTGCATGTCCGGGGATCGTGGGTGCGTGTCCAAGGTCATGGCCGGGTCCCACGGATGGTGGGTTGCCCCACTGTGACTAGCCGGTGAGATCATGGGCCTAGCTAGGTCCGTAATGATTGCCCAAGCTCGGTTGCTCAGGTCTGTGTGACTCCTGCTCCTTGTGCCCGGATCTTGGCTGTCGATTTCTCTTCTACGTTATCATTTGCCTATGCCAGCTGGCGTCCCTCGACTGTCGTGAAGCCGAATTGAGGGGTGCGCCTATACGGGCTTTGGCGTAATTAATGCCCGACAGACGCGCATTAAATGAGAAGGTCACGTCATCCTTCTCGACCAGATGGAAAAGGCGCTTTTGCCCCGTCGATTGGGTTTCGAAAGGTTTATACCCCAAGTCTCCTTCCTTGTTATTTTATCAACGTTGCTTTGAAGAACTTCTCTCCCGACGATTCTCGCTCTCCGAAGGATAACCTGTGTCGTGAACTATCTTCGTTCCACAACTTCCCTCGATCATCTCCATATTCTAGGTAGGTATTCTTGTTTCCTTGCCTCTTTCTTTTGTTCTTGCTCTGATCTGCCGTTTCCCTGTGAGATTGCGTCCGTATTTAGTTGAAATTACGGGTAAATTCCCTTGTTGAGTGGGTTTTCGCGTAGTCTGTTTTCGGTTCCTTCATTTGTGCAAAACTCCCCCTGTTTTTCGAGTGAGTCGTTTCCTTTTCCTTAATACCTTTAGTAGAGAGGCTCCCATGTCAAAGGACATAAAGAATATGACCCCAGAAGAACCGGGGCGGAACTACGCCACACCGTCAAGGGAAAAAGCCGTTGGTGGCTTTGGGCGATGAATCTTCCCGTCCAACGCCGCAAACCGTTGCTTTAACCGATCATCGTGGAGGCAAGGGAAGAACTTACGGTGGTGGGCCGACGAAAATCCGAGACGATGCATCGTCGGTTAGGGAAATCCGAATGTTTCCTTCCCGCTTCTTCCTAATCCGAGGGAGTTTAACCCGAGTTTCGATGTGTCAACTTCTCCGGACCTTCCGAATAGCGAGTCTAACAAAGTGGCCAGCTCGGGTCCAAGGGCCGAGGTTGATTCCTACATCGGGCCTTGCTACGACTGCTTGTATGAGTGCTCCCGACTTATTTCTTGTGGGGATTCCTCCACGCTCGACTTAATTTGGGCTCGTGCCGACACAATTTGGTCCCGGCTCCTCAAGCAATATCGCCGAGTCCTGTTGACTTGGATTTTAATCTTACCACAACTGTAGAGTCTCGCCTTTAATTATTGACATCGGGTATGCTAGGAAGATTCTCGATCTCTTATATTTTTATTTGTGTTAGGTATAATGGCGTCGTCTTCTTCTTCTCACGCGGGTGAGTCGGAATCTGAAACGCCAACCGCTAGCCCCCACAAGACTTAATTGACCAATTCCCTTGGGTTACCCGAGAGGTGTTATCCTATCGGTCGAAGGCGACCATGGAAGACTTGGAAGGTCTTCCGATTCGAGATACTAACACCTACTCGCTTTGTCTCCTGAAGAGGAAGAGCCTCGTGTGCTCGGTGAGGGAGGGAGCCACAACTCCTTTTCTTTTACTATGCCGACTATATCACCGGGCTTGGGATTCGATTCCCTTTTTAGAGTTTCAAATGGCCACCCTTCGGTTTCTTAGTATAGCTCCTCGCAATTACACCCCAATGGATGGGGTTACCCGATTGCCTTTGAGTGGTTTTGCATGAGCCTTGGGCGCCTTGCACCACTTCCATGTTCTTCTATTTCTTCAACCCCACACCTCTCGCTCACGGGAAGGAACCGCCGAGCTCAAGGGCCGGACCTCCATTCGGGAATAGCCAATCGGCGCTTGTTTACCCTGGTCTCGAGACTCTTTCAAACGCTTCAAGGGCAACTTTTTCAAAGTCGTCGCTAAACCGGTACAACTCCTTGGTTCCTCAAAGGGGGACTCTCCAAAGGTCGACCTGGGAGTTTAACTTGTATTGGTGTCAAGATCACCACAATGTGTCCCCTAGCGCCTATAAGGTGGAGCGGTCCAATCTGCTTGAAGCCTGAAAGGAAGGCCATTGATGCCATAATAGACCACGTTCGAGCGAACAGTATCAGTAGGGCCGGCTCCTTAGTAGCCCAATATCGGGCCGAGGCACGCGTCAAGATGAGATGGCGTCAGGGCCGAGTATGGCATTTTTGTTATTTAACATCGGCGTTGTTCCGCGTCTTAGTATTGTATTGATCATCTTTGTTTTCCTAGTAGCTAACATGGTGTATGTGTTTCGTACAGGTCTTAAGATGAAAGAGCCTCAATACCTTTCGGGATCCCCGAGCCTCGCCGCCAAGGGGAGAAGAGGTCGGCCAAGGAGTTGGGCAAGTCGAAGGTCGGAGAGCCTTCGAGGCGGCCGAGCCAAAGAGGCCTAAGGTCGGGAGTCGCCTGGAGAAAGTGGAGTTTCGACTAAAAGAGACCGAGGGCTCTTGGCGGACTCCAATGTAATAATTGAAGGCTTTAAGGCGGCTCAAGCTAGAAGCGAAGAGCAGTTAAAAGCCATGACAGCTGAGAGGGACGGGTTCAGAGCCGAAGTGGACAGGATAAAAGCCGAGGGGGAGGCGTCCTCAACACATCTGTCCGCGGAGATAACCCGGCTGCAGGAGTTGCTACTGGGTTCAGTGGTGGAGGCGTTTGAGAATTCACTTGCCCAGATCCGGGCTTTGAACCCGGGGATCGAGCTCAACACTACGGGGCATCATTTCCGGTCCTATGTGACTGAGGGGCAGATTGTCCCCTATGTGGAACCTCCTGCTGGTTCCGAGACCCGGATAGATGGCGATGCGGCCGTGCTGGAGGCTGAGCAGGGTGAGGAAGTCTCGACCGCCCAAGCACACGGATTGATTTCCCTTTTTCTTTCTCTTTTTAACTTGTATAATCTATCCGGTTGTTTTACCGGCAATGACTTTATTTGAATGATTGGCCAATATGGCCACTTTTGGCTACGATTAACAATAGATGGTAACTTAGCCACCATAATGCATCGTATAAGAATATAACTTTACCAGTTATCGCGGTTGACCTGGCCAAGGTCACATGAAGGTAAGCAGAATCTGCGAACGCGCTTTTTGGTCATAAGACCATAGTGTTTTAAAGTGCTAGTGTTTGCACTGTCTTATAAAATTCCTGGTATAGTAACCGGTCATCCAAAGGTAAATGAAAATTGCCACCGCCCGGTTCGGTTTTGTCCCGATAGCGTCCGAGCATTTTGACTCGATCAGGGTCGGCATGACATTTTCTATTGATACCCCGGAGTAAATTAGCGTGTCCGGGCTGCGATAGCTATCGTGACGTGTTTTCTTTCAAAAAAAGCTAATAACAATTGAATCTTGAAAAAGACAATGTTTGGAATTCAATAGATACCCTCGAACGAGAGTTTCATTCATATTTGGCACAACAATTGTTGCGAAGGGAAAAGCCAGCAGCCAACGTTGAATAAAGAACATAATGGAAAACGATGCTTTAAGAAAAACAACAGATAAGCCTAAGCGAAATATGCCTTTAATTTGTCCGCATTCCATGTTCGCTTGATAGGGGTTCCATCCAAATTTTCCGAGAATGTAAGCTCCTCTCTCAAGAGTTTCTCGAACGCGATAAGGTCCGTCCCAATTAGCCGCAAGCTTGCCGTCTTTGGAGTTCTTGTTCCCGATGTCGGCCCTTCTAAGTACCAAGCAACCGGCTGGAATCTTCTTGGTCTAACCTTCTTGTTATAACGAGCCGCGATCAGCGCTTCATTGCAATATCCCGACAATGGGAGGTGACCAGGCCTCATCGGCCGATCCAACTCTACTTCGCTAACGCCTCACTATTGGCAATTTCACCTTGTGATAAAATGCTCTTCCCGCGCCAAGACATCATCCCTATTTCCACAGAATCATAGATTCACAACCGTAGGCCGCCTATAAGGAGTTTCTTGGGTGGATGTCTCGAGCAGCTTGTTCGATTTCCCCAAAGGACAAAAGGTAGTTGATCAGCCCAAGAGGTGTCAGCCTCCAACATACGTTTCTTCAAACCATCAAGGATGACCTTATTGGCGGCCTCAGCTTGCCCGTTGGACTGCGGGTGTTCCACGGAAGCAAAGTGATGCTTGTATTCCGTATTCGTAAATCAAGTCACGAAATCCGACTCCGGTGAACCGAGTTCCGTTGTCCATTACTATCTCGGCTGGTGCTCGAAGCGCGTAATTATATTAACTTCAACAAACCTGCCGCACGCGAGCCGAGGAGATCGTTGTGAGAGGTTCGGCCTCAATCCACTTGGTGAAATAGTCTATCGCCACGATTAGCCAGCCGCAGCTTGCTCCTGGTCTTTGTCTTGAATGGCCCTGAATGTCCATACCCCATTTGTAAAATGGCCGGGGGCCGTGATGGAATGAAGCTCACCTGGGGCGCCCAAATAACTCGGCATGTTTCGACAACTATCACATTGTCTTACAAGGGTCTTTGAATCGGCCTCCAACGTCGGCCGCATAGCTTTGCTCGAAGGGTTTTTCGGGCGAGCGCCTTAGCCCCCAATATGTTGACCGTTGGCCCTCCATGAATCTCGGCCAGACATACCCCGCTTCATTTGGGTTCAAACATCTCGGCATGGGAGAATGTAATCCTTTTCGGTAAAGTTGATCCTCCACCATTGTGTACTTGGCCGCGTCACGAATCAACATTTTTGCTTCCATTGCATCGTGCAGGATGAGTCCACGTTCAAGGTAGTCTTCTATCGGCTTTTTCCAAATGATTCGACCGAAATAGCCATCATGCATACCGGATCTTCGAGATTTTGTTGGACAACCGTGCGATGACAACCACTCGCTTAGTGCTTGCCAATTTGGATAAAATGTCGGCTCTTGCGTTTCTCCTGGGAATGTGAGTAATGGTTGCTTCATCGAAACCCGACATCAAGTCCTTTGCCTTTAGGAGATACTTGGCCATTAGCGGGCCTTTAGCCCGATACGTACCCTCGATCCGAGCCGCCACAGCCGGGAGTCGGTGAAAACCTTAACTCTTGTGGCCTCATTTTCCTTGGCTTGAAGAAGCCCGGCTATCAAGGCCTCGTATTCGCTTGATTGTTCGAAGTTGGGAAGTTGAGATGCAACGAATGCTCAATTGTAACCCTCTCGACTCTCAATAATGACTCGGCTCCACTTCCTTTCGTGTTCGACGATCCGCCGACATACACCTTCCATTCGCCCGCCGGTGTCTCGTCTGACTTAGAAGTCGGGTGAGCTCTCGATGAAGTCGGCCAACGCCCGTGACTTGATTGCATGGCGAGCCAGAGGTGATGTCGAACTCGGAGAGTTCTATCGCCCAATTAGTCATCCTCCCCGCTAGGTCCGCTTATGTAAGACTTGTCGAATTGGCCGCTTGTTCTAACAACGATATGGTGACCACCGGAAATAAGGTCTTAACCGACGGGCCGCAATAAGCGAGAAGCGAATGCCACTTTTTCTAGCTTCGGTATCGGATCTCGGCATTCTCAGGTTACTCACGACAAAGTATACAGGAATTTGTCCGTGTTCCGCCTCTCTTACTAAGGCCGCGCCGATCGCTTCCTCGCCGATCGACAAGTAAAGGAAAAGACTCTCGCCAGCCGAGGTTTTGAGAGGACAGAGGGTTGGCCGGACATTGTTTTATGTCTTCAAATGCGTCATCGCACTTTGAATTCCATTCACCGAAGCCTCCTTCTTTAAGAGCTCCGAACATGGGTAAAGCCTTCTCCGCCGATTTTGGCAAAAACCTAGTTAGGGCGGCCAATCTTCCTAGTTAATCGTTGAACTTCTTTTTAGTACTCGGAGCCTTCATCTCCATCACCGCCCTACATTTGTCGGGTTGGCCTCAATGCCCCGGTTAGTCAGCATGAAACCCAGGAACTTCCCAATGGGACGCCAAAAGCACATTTGGCCGGGTTCAATCGGATTCGGTAGGTTCTGAGTTTGGCGAATGTCTGCTCCAGGTCTTGTATATGACGTTGCTGATCCAAGGTTTTGACGATCATGTCATCTATATACACTTCCACATTGTGGCCAATCTGGTCTGCAAAGACCTTATTCATCATCCTTTGATATGTAGCTCCCGCATTCTTCAATCCGAAAGGCATGACATTATAGCAATAGTTAGCTCTTTCAGTAGACTTCTAACTTGTGACAACAAAATTTTGGGTCTATTCCTGTACACGAGATGAATCCCGTGCGAAGACATCCTGTTTTCCTTGAGAATCCCTCCAACCGACTTCTAAGTTCTAAGATAGGTGTTTGCCAATTTTAGTGGTCCGGAGAGGTCTCCGATCACCGATCTTCCGTGTCTCCTGCCGGTTCCAGGCGAGCCTCATCGTCTCGGATGTCTAATTCCACAAGATTAACTTCTTCGTCTGGAGAATCCCGGCCCGAATGGTCCGAGATAGCCGATTCTTTGGGGTGCTGCGATGAAGATCCGCCCTCCCCAATTCTCACGGTTTCAAAATAGCACTTGTCGAGATTCTCTTTGATCCCCGCCATTCCGTGACCACGGTTCCTTGGTTGCCTATCACCTTTTGCTGATGCTTTGTGGACACCAGCATGTCCCACTTGTGGATGGTTGGCCTTCCCAATATTATGTTATAAGGTGAAACGAACTCGGCCACTATGAACCGCACTCTTTCTGGACTTAAAGGCGTCTTTGACTCCAAGGTGAACCCGAGGTCGATAAACCCCTTCTGACGAGATTGTTCTCCATTAAACCCGATGAGGGTTGTCTTGCAAGGCTTTAAGTCGTCCCGGTCCAAGCTCATTCTTTTGAACGCTTCCGACTTAGTATGTCGGCCGAGCTACCGGCATCCACAAATATCCGCTTGACTCCGCAGTTGACGACTGTTCGGTTATCACTAGCCCATCTTGATGGCCGGGGACAACGTCCTTGAGGTCGTCTCTTGTGGAAAACAAAGGAGGCCGTGCTACCTCAGTGTGATGTTCCTTGAATTTAGGTCGGTCCTCGACGGACGGGACTTCTCGAAGGTATTTCCTTCGCCGGCTTATAGTATCACCGCCACCGCCCATTGCTCCGCTGATTACGTTACGCGGTCGAATTCCGCTCGGAAATTCGTCATCGGCCTGTGAGCCTTTCGTTTATCTTCCTCGCTTTTGAACTTTCGAGGAGGGGTCCTACTGCGGTTCTTGGTCTTTCGTTTCCCACCTTTTCCTTGATGCTCTATGACGTCTCGTTGAAGTTTGCCTTCCCGAACAAATCGCTCGACAGATCCCTGAGCTCGTAACATTCGTCGGTTGTATGACCTCGACCATCATGGAACGAGCAATATTTAGACCGGGTCTATCCGGATCTTCTAGAGGGACGAGACGAGGCCGATCGACCTTCTTCATCTCGGTGCCGCTACCTCCTTCCAAACTTGAGATCGAGGCACCGTCGGGCCGAATATTTCGTACTTGCTCCGCCGATCAAATTTGCCACCTCGGCTCTTGCTTTCATTCCCCCTTCTCCTGGAATCCCTATTCCCGTTGTCGAGAAGTCTCGACCCCCGGGAGGAGGTTCTATCTTGGTCCCGCCTCGAATTGGGATTGTTTGCCATTCGCATCCGCTCGACGTCCAAGTACTTCTTTGAACGAGATATGAAGTCGTTGAGATTCTTTGCCCGCTCCTTTAAAAGGATTCTCGCCAAGTGACTCCTTATCGAGGCCGTCCACCAATAAGTGAACGTGTACGTCTTCGTTAAGTCCGCGCACTGCGCAGCATCGCATGATTGAAGCGGTCCGTAACTTTGGAGCAGCTCTCCGGCCGCCGTCTCGATTTTGGAGAGAGAATACTGGGATTTTGGTTGCCGTTTGCTAGTCGCTGGTGCAACTCAAAGGCCTCGCCTGTGTCTTCAAAGTTGTGGATCGACCCAAAGGGAAGAGTGTGGCCCATTTCAACGCCGCCCCTTTAACGTCGCGGCGAAGATCCGGGCACAATTGGTTCTTGAGACCTCTAACCGACATGTGAACGTCAAAGTCTTCTAAATGAGTCGTCGGGTCTTGTGTGCCATCATACTTTGTCAACTCGCCCAAATTCAGCTTCTCGTGGAATCGGGCGTTCGGATCTCCTCGGAGAAAAAGCTATTGTGCATTTGGCCGACATATCTCCGTCGCTGAAACCACTTGGGGAACCGTCCTGTCACCTCGATGGTTCTCGCCCGAGGTCGACCCTCTTCATCCCGGCTCGGTTCCTCCTATTGGCCTCCCCGCTGCCGACGGTTTCCGCCTTCCGCCTCGTCGGCGACGAGCCGAGCTCTCGTCATCGTCGTCCTCTCTCCAAGTTTTATCTTCCCACCCTCGCTGGAAAGGGTGTGGTCCGCCTTTTCTCCCGCTCTTCCGCTCGCCGATAGTGAAGGGTATGGCGCTTGTCTATGTTGTCCACCCGTCTCATTATCGCAAGTATCCCGGCTTGAAGAGATCGAAAGTCCGCTCGGCATGTGGGATGTCCCGCCTCCGCAGTTGGAATTCCGTGGTCCACTGCCTTGGTTTCGTGGAGCCGAGGACTCCGTGTCTGACGAGTTGTCCTTTTGATGTCGTTCATTGTTGGGAATCAATGGTTCTTCTCGCCGAGAAAGCCGATCTTCTCCTTCCCGACGGTCTCCATCGCATCGTTAATCCACCGCTCATTACGGGGTGGTTGACGCGGTGGTTGACGGTTGTCCCCGCTTGATCCGCCTCCGATTGTCTTTGGCCTCGAAGCACGAGTGCTTATCCTCATGGTCACGGAATAGAAGTTTATTGATCCCCACTCTGGCGCGCCACTGCTCGGTGTAGAACTCTGATGTCCGCCTATAGAAGGTCCTATGGTTTGATATAGGATTCGTGTGCCCTTCCCGTATGCTTATGGGTCAAGCGTTCAGAGAGGGTATGATCACGGTACACAAGGTGCGTTTCGCCTAGGGGGCTGCATGTGCCGTGTGTAATCAGTATGTAGATAAGTCAAGGCTTAGAATGAATGTACTCGGCGCCCGTCTCCTTCCTCTGTATATATAGAGTATACCTGTTAGTTAGTCCTTGGCCGCCACGCCGTACGTGTCATGTGCGTGTCCGGGATCGTGTGCGCATATCCATGATCGTGGGTGCATGTCCAGGATCGTGGGTGCGTGTCCAAGGTCATGGCTGGGTCCCACGGATGGTGGGTTGCCCTCGTACCAGCTGAGATCATGGGCCTAGGCAGGTCCAGTAATAATGTGGTATTAATGAGTTGTAAGCATTACATACTTTATAAAATATATAGGTACATTATTAAATTGTTATCGAAAAGTATCAATAGAGATATTTTATGAATAAATTAACAAAATTAGAATTTTGTCCTATAATTAGGACAAAACACTATCAAATATTGCCCTATAATTAGGACCAAGGTAGTACTTTTTATTTAGTATTCAGAAAGTTTATAAAAAAAAAAAACTATTCTGAAAATAAGAAGGTGCATGAATTTCTGAAGCAGGAGCATAATAGTTAAATATATAGTTTATAAATATAATTGAAATTTTTAATGACATAACAAATATATGACTTTTTACATATAATGGTATCAGTCTTTAATCAGAATATATATGGTTCTTAATTTTATTTAAAAAGTGTACTTTTGCTATTAAAATATATGTACTTGAACTTATTGAACATCCACCCTTCATCAGAATTTATGTAGCTACATTTCTAACAGTACTTAGCCTTACTTTTCTAAATGATAGGTTTGTAAAATAATTGCATATCTTATTACATCATCAGTGTTCACTTGATTTCATGAATATTTTTTTTGATATTCTTTTTTTTCTTATTTATATTATTTTGTTTTTAATACATTTAAAACTTTCCATTAAAAAAAAATCCCCACCATTAGTGCCCCTTAAGTATTTTTCTGGGTCCGCCTGCATGTAACTCAATAAAGTTTTGAACCATTTTACTCCTACCAGAACTAAAACTAATGATTTAAAATTTAATGGAACATAACTAAAATGATGGCAAATTTAAAGGACCAAATGGAATATTAACCTTAAAAATTTGGCATATTCAAGTAGAATGCTTTTATCGAGCAAAAAGTAGAATGCTTTTCAAGCTATTATGGATTTTGCTTGAGCTCAAACCCAAAAACAGTTTTTAAAAAACAAAAATGGGCCCAATTCAGATGCCCAGCCTTATTTAACCCACAGGCCAGGTAATGATTTGTTTCGGACTAAAAACCGTTTATATATTTAAAAAAAAAACAGGTTCTGGAGGCATGCCTGGCCGGGTCAGCTACAACTTTTTTCTTATGTAGCAAAAAAAAAAACTTTTTCTTAAATAGAAACCCCGTTTCTTTCTTCTCAGAATTTCAGTGACGCTGTGTTCACATTTCACGGAGAACCGCCCTGCCACGTCGCCGTCGCTCCTCCACTGGCCACCATAACAGCAGCTGCTTCTGTATTGAGTCTTTTATGTCTGCGGTATGTGGCTCATCGTCATCCTTTTCTTTTGTTTCTATTATTATAGAGAGACACTGCGGATAAAAAAAGTTACTATTCTGTGAACTCTGCTTTGGCTGTGATGCTAAAATCATTTATCGTGGTTAGTCACTGAATTGATTCGTCTTTAGTTTATGTATTTCACCACATTTCTCAGTATTAATTGTTAAGGTAGAAGAATTCGAGTTTATATGAAAGACCCCTTGCTTTTCACTCATTGCATATTCAATGTTTTGGACTTCTTTGTACTATCGACTGTTAGACTTCGGATCCTTTTTTTTATCAAAACTTCTAATGCATTTCCTTGCATTTTATCGATGCGGTGCTTGGAGATTTCTGATTATCCATAATCAAATTGGAAGGACATTGTTTTGACAATGGTGACAGCTTGTCCTGTTTCTGTTGGTACTTAGATTTTGGTCTGCTGGTGTTTCAGGCTCTCACTTTAAGAACAAGTTGATTGTTGAGTAGCTTTTAAATACACTTTACATAGTCTTTATCACAATGACGTTCTCCTATGCATTTAGATCTGATTTCAAAGTATAGAAAACGAGGGAAGTGTCCATTGAGATGCTTAATGACTTTAAGAATTGGGTTTTAAAGGTGAGGTTGAAGTCCCCTTCAACTTTAAGATATTGAGATTGGGATGTGTTTTTGAAAAACATAGTTTTAATCAAGTGTTTTAGGAATTTTAGCCTGGTTGCTACTTGCTGTTTTGCAGAAGATCAGGCATATTGTCCGAAACCATCCTTAGAATATATATATGCATAAAGACTATTTTGTATTAGGGATCCTTGATTTCATTATATTCTAGTTATTCTGCCTCCTGCCAGAGAAGACAAAACCAGACACCTCGGGTAATGGCAGCTGCTGCAATGGCCAAAGCTTCAGGGCGAGTACTGTCACAGCCAGTTACTTTTGTCACCGGCAATGCCAAAAAGCTTGAAGAAGTACGCACTATCTTGGGCCAGTCCGTTCCTTTTAAGTCTCTCAAGCTAGACTGTAAGATTTCTGTCCACTTTTAAAATTTTCCTTACAGTTCTCCTGCACGCCTGATTTTCTGATTCATTTTACAGTGCCAGAGTTGCAAGGTGAGCCTGAAGAGATCTCTAAAGAGAAGGCTCGATTGGCTGCTGCTCAGGTACTTAGTTACTTTGTTGTCTTATACACACAAGAACTTGTTTGATTTTAAGCTGTATTTCTTTGTTTTCATTCAATTTTTTTCTCCTGTTTCATTTTATATTTTTCAATGTATGGCAAGGTTAATGGACCTGTACTTGTAGAAGACACTTGCCTCTGTTTCAATGCCTTAAAGGGCCTCCCAGGTAGATGTCATATTCTTATTCTTCATCATGTTATGTATTGTATTTGAATCTACCAAACTTGACTCTGGGTCTTTTTGCATGTTTGAAATTGTTGCAGGGCCTTACATGTAAGTTCTGTATCAATTTTTAATGTGACTCTTCGGGTAAACTCTTCTTTCTTTCTAAATTATAGCTCTTATTAAGTGTTGGCCTAAGTGCCAGTCCTTTTAAAATTTTAAAAATGACGTGCATCATGAAATACCATGATTGAGAATAGAAAATGACACAAGTTCTTCATTAGCTTTTGGTAGTAAATGACGCAAGCTTAAATACAATGTCTCACTGTTTTATGTCAGAATTCAAACAAAGTTTATGTTCTTTTCAGGGCTAAATCAAGATCAAACAAAATTCACTTATATTTGACTTTGTTAATCACAAAGCTAAGTTGTGGTGGGCGAAAATCTTAAATGTTACTGTACTCAATGATATAGCTCATTCAAGTTGGACTGTTATCAAAGCAAACTTATAGCACTATAAAAGATCTCCGTAGTAGCCAGGAGACTATTTTATTATATTGTTTCTGTTCCTTTCAATCAATATTTCTTTGATCCTAGTGTATCTTGTTGGAAGCCAAGGAAGAGATATAACTGATCTTAGACCTCAAGACGGGACTGGAACTTGATATTGATTATACATTTTCTCAAGACATACGTTTCAATGGAACAAAATCTATTTTGGTATTTTGGTGTTGACTTAAAGTTCAAATCATGATTAAATATTGCTTCTAGCATGATTTGTAACCTTCAAATGTACAGTGCAATGCATTGGTTCTTCCTTGGTTGGATTTATTGTCTCCCCAAATCCCTTTGCAGTTTATAAAATGCATATCTTTAAGTGTTGTTTTATCTTCCATTTCTATGCAATCTTCTTCGGATGTCTTTGACATTCTTGTCAAATAAGCTAGTGCCTAGTGGGTAGTTTTTAAACTAAGATGCAGCTTGAAAAGTTCAGAGATTACTACTATGCATTTCTGTTATTTGTGCTGTCAAAAATTGAAAATGATTTTTCTTTTCACAAAGTCAAACAACTCTCCCTATAAAGTTTTTTTTCCTAGGATTTTTTATTCTCAATTGATTATAAGCTACCGATAATTTAAATTTGTTATTACTAGGATGCATCATCTTTTTTGTATCATAACTGATTATCATTAATTGATTGGTTGGATGAATCCTGCAGCAAATGGTTCCTGCAGAAGATTGGTCACGAAGGTATTGCCTTAACTGTTTAATGTGCGCATTTATTTTCAATTCTATGATTTTTTGGGAAGGCTGTCTCAAGAGTTCTGATTTACCACTCCTTCAATTCATTTTCCAGGTCTCAACAACTTGTTGATGGCTTATGATGATAAATCAGCTTATGCATTGTGTGCATTTTCCTTTGCTGTTGAGCCTGGTTGCGAACCTGTGACTTTTATTGGAAAAACCATGGTATTTCCTTAAATTTTTCCTCGCTGTGTGCCAGAAGTCAATGTGTTTATATATTCTTTACATCTAGTGAAAGGAGCTAATGTAAATGATGGACTAATTCATAATTCTGGCTGGAATGCTAGGGGAAGATTGTTCCTGCAAGGGGACCCAATGATTTTGGATGGGATCCAATTTTTCAACCTGATGGCTATGAGCAAACGTAATTCTAACCTTTGCTATTATATTATTCGTATTCCATGATCATCAATGGAATCTAATTGGCTTTGTTTGTTCTATGCATAGTTATGCAGAGATGCCAAAGGAAGAAAAGAACAAAATTTCGCACCGTTTTAAAGCTCTTGATATGGTGAAGTCACATTTTGCTGAAGCTGGATACACTTTTCAGATTGACAATGTCTAAGAGCTTTTTTGCTGCTGCTATGGAGTAGATTCTATAGGCACAACGTTTTATAGCCTTCTGCTAGTGAAAGGATAATTGCTTCTTGGTTGACATTTTTTTGGGGTGAAATTCTTGGTTGACATTTTGATGGTACTTGGAATTTGTTTGAATGAATGGAAATCAGTGGAATGGAAAGGGGAAATCATGTTGGCTTTTATCTGTTGCTTGTAAATTCTAGAGATAAAGGAAGAGAATGAAACAGGAGGGTAACTTTTTCAATCTCATCCTTTTCATAATACTGATTTTTGTTCCTGGAGAATAAGAGTGAACCCCAATTTTCAATTATAGCCAGATACTTTCATTTTAAAAAAAAATTCATAACCTAATTCATCATCTTTCACCTCCAATTGGTATTTTTAAATCCATTATTTCATCGTTGTCCCAAAAATAAAATCTATTATTGTATTTTACCCTGATGATATGACGTTTGAGGTGAACCCACTTGGAATAGTTGGTGTTATCACTAAATCCATTATTGCATTGCTGAATATGTCAGATCATGTAACCAATACTGTGCTTTTTTTCCTTTTTATACATAGGTGATTATGAATATAAAATCTGAGCTACAATTTTAAATTTTCTTAGGAAAATTTTGACTCTTTCTTAGTTTAAAAATATTATGTTTTCAATTAGAGCTCCTCTGCAGAACGAGGGAGAACTGATTATAGGTAGATATAGACCTTTTGGGCATAGCTTTTAAATTGGTCAAAGCTAGCAAAACATGTCTATAATTTACACTTTACAGTGACTTGCTCTTTGTGATATTATATTTATATTAATATTATCTGTTTTTTGGATTTATTTTGTTTTCTTCTTGCTGATGATAGAGACGTGTATACGTTGAAAACCCCGAAAAAAGAATGAAAATAAATAAATAAATGACAAATTACTATAAATTAAGAGGAGCCCCCATTTACGTAGGGACTGTCATTTTCAAATATTTTGCGAGTGTCAACCATCTTTCTCCTCCATGGTCCAAAGAACATTATTTTTGTCTATATTTTATTATTTACTAATAGGAACATATGGCACTTGATTCCCCCTCCTCCTGTGTATGGTACTGGGGAAAAAAAAAATCTGCACAATATGGTGGGTTAAATAAATGATGATGAGATTGGCACTGAGCTGAAAAACAAATAATAGTAAGTGTTGTGCATGAGAATTTCAAGGGAAGGAAGGTGATTGGCAAGATCAAGCTTAGAGGTAATACTAATAATGATTAGAGCATGTTATTGATGATGATGAAGTTGTTAATTAATGAAGCATCTTGAAAATGCTGTGTTTGTTATACCTTTATGGAAAGAGAGGATGCAACTGGGCACCACTGCAACTTTGCTTGTCATGGAAAGCAATTACTAATTAGTGGAACCACCCACTTAAATTCTTACACCTCATAAAATAACCACATGCCTTCTTTGGTTCTCTCATTCATTTGGTCACTTCAATGTACGTACCTCCCTAACTACACCCCCAATTTTTGTCGGTGCCCAACCTTTCTACTTATAACCTCATACCAGCATAACAGCTTAATCTGCACAAATGGTTGCATTCACACCCCAATTTTTACTTAGTTTTTCCTTTTCAATGGCAGTAACTTGTGCATCTGCTCAATGACAGTAACCTGTGCATTTAATGGCAGTGTGAACGTATTTGATACTCTACTTAGAAGCTCTTCATGATCGGAGGATAATGGGGGGCCTAACAGCACAGAAGCCATATCATATACATTTGCTTTTGATTTTTGAAGTGAAAGTGAAACTCCTCACATGCCAAATGGGACCTATCTCACATGGCTTCGCCATCTCAACATGTGCCTTTGCCTTTCCTCTCTCCATTCGCATTTACTTCCTTCCTCCAACAACGACGTGTCATTTCCCTCTATCCAACACTCCAACTTCAATTCTACTGCAAACAAATGACTTGTCGTGATTCCCATTTAGGAATCAATTCCTTATTGACCTATGAGGTCTGTTGCTTAGGCATAACCTGTAGAAATTATTACTCTCATAAGAATAGCACTATGAGTCAATTACTTTCTTGACAAAAGCGAAATATGAAAAAAAAAAAAGTTAATTGAGTTGTGTTTACACCTAACACGCCTTTAAAGGGACAAGTTAATTTACTCTTTTACAAAAGATTACTTGACTTCAATTGGAAACATGAAGGGAGGAGGGGACAGGGACATTGTGAGTAAAAAGGGGTCATCATGTTAATTGGAAAGATGATGAGTGTGTGTGTGCATGTTGGGGGGTCCAGGTGTGCACATGAAAGAATCACTCTTTATTGGTAGAGAAACCAGCATTGGCAGATGAGATTAATGATGTACAACTACAACTGCACAACCAAAAGGCCAAGATCGCTTCATTGACAATGAACAAAATATTAAAACAGATCAAGAAAGTTTAAAAAAGGTGAAAAGGGGAACAAAAAGACCCCTGCTTTTGCTTTTCCATCATTCATCATCATCGTCCTTAATAGAGTTTTCGATAACTCGAGTTTGACAAATCGTGCTTTTGCTTGTAGTATATAATTGAATTGACATTTAACACCATAAGAACCACAAATAAACAAAATGGCAAGAGAGATAAAAGGTGAAAAATCTGATTTCATTCCAAATCCTATAGAAAATGAAAAAGACTTGACAGTATAGAAGGATCATGATTTGACGCTGCCTCAATGTAATGGAAATGGAGTGGGGTAAATGTCGGTGGAGTGAGCTGGGATGGACGGAAGAAGAAGAAACAGTGGAGCACGCTTCTGCTCCTGCTCCTTCATTGGCATTGTTTGTTAGGGCTGGAGCAGGACGAGCCGCTGAGGTTGACCAATACTGGATAGTAGATACACACAATGTGAAAAACAAAAAAAAACGGGGGTGCCACAACAAGTTGACGCGTGTAATAAATGTACACTTGTCAAGAACACAAGACCCTGTGAGGTTGCAAAACAATGGACTTACACAACTTGCTTGCTGCTAAAATATGGTAAAATAAAAATGGGGGCTAATTGTTGTTTTGATGGATGGATGGTGCTAGCACTGACCGCCTCTTTTGCAGCCAAGTGCACCTGCATTGGACGTCATGGTGCCAACCATGGCAGAGGACTTAGCTCCTAAGCTGGAGGCTCTGGCATAGCTGGCTGAAGCTCCGGCGCCGGAGGGGGTGAAATAAGCACCGTTCAGCATCAGATCTCCCTCCGACCTCCAGTTCCATCCGTGCCACTGGCTTTCTGCAGTCTCCACTCGCTTTGTCACCTCCTTGGCGAAGGCGTTGAGGGGAGCATTATATCTATTCCCCTGGCTGTTGATGGTGGGGTTTGCACTCCCTCCAATCGCATACATCTCCCAGTGAGTGTAGTCGTTGTTCACTACGTGGAAATACCCGTGCCTGCACCTGCATTATTATCCATCACACTATCTTATTTCATACTCTGGATGACCAACAAAGTTTCAATATGAGAGTGGTGGTATATATTCAATGTTGTTAATTACCTTGGCATCCTCTGGATGAGTCCCTCTCCAAAGTGGTTGTAAGCGATGGTCACTTGCATTTGCTTGTCCCTCGTGTAGGAGTCACTGTGCCCCAGCAGAATCACCTGAATTCCAACAAAGGGGCATTATTATTTAAAATTGAGTAGTTAAAACTAGCTGAAACAGGGAAGGAAATTAGGAAGTGCATGCAAATGAACGCACCTCATTGTGGTGGGTGAAGTGGTTGTTGGAGATTGTAATGGCTGTAGAGCCCATGATAGCATCGACGAGGCCATCAGCACAGTGAGAGAGGGAATTGTGGTCGACCCATAAGTGACTGGATCCAAATATGGAAATGGCGTCACCGTCCGCCATTGTCCTCCAACCATAGTGTGTTGGGGAGCTTCTCACCATTGCGTTGCCTGTGGGTTTGCAGTCATGGATGTGAAGACCGTGGATTATCACGTTTGTCACATACTGGATAGTGATGCAGCCTCCATTAGCAATGTGCACATTTGCTCCTCGCCCATCAATCGTCTTGAAGCTATTGACAAGGAGTTCCTGCTTCAATTGTATCACCATGTCACGCTTGAATACAATCCAGAGCGGCCTGTCCTGGATCACTGCGTGCCGCAGAGTGCCGGGCTTTGGGTTGACTGGGTCATCGTCTCCGGAGTCAGTGACGACATAAAAGCGACCGTCACGACCACCAATGGCGTTCCTACCAAATCCAATGCCGCAGTCTGCGAGGTGCTTCCTGTTACGTTGCCAGTTGGGGTCGCAACGCCAGCAGTCATCAATGGGATTACCGGTTCCGCAGGAGAAAAATCCCAACTTTCTTCTTTCAGTGCTGTTTCGGATCGTCCTGCCATATCAAACACATCGTTTTCCAATTTCCGTCAATCACTGAGAATATATTATCACATTGGTTCTGAGCTTATAAGTTAAATCATACAAGAAGATGTATAACAACTAAGAAATTGCAGGCTGAAATGTGCAGACAAAGAATGACATCAATAATCTCGTTGACTAGAGAAGACAAAAATGATTTTCACAAGTATAACGGCTAAAAATCTTGACCTCATTTAGGGACAGGGCCATAGAAGATATGGTCAATATTCGTTTTTGTCATTTTTTACAACGAAGTTGCCACGATGCTATTTCAGTCACAATCTACGGAATCGAACAGATACATTGCTGTTCTTTGGACAAGATTAAGAACGGATTCACTTGAACAAATAAAACCCAGGAAATAAAATAATACATTGCATATTGTACGTGTATATACAACATTTTTAAATAAGGTCCCCTCTTCATGGCCACTTACGAATCTGTGGGATAAAAGGGAAAGGACATGCAAAAGAGTGACGGGCATGAAACACAGATTTCAGAATGGGCATGTGATTAAAGCAGGCAGAGTAAGTGGGGGTGGTCAAAGATGATGCAGCAGAACAGGTAAGAGAAAACCGATTCCAGTCCACGTTTACCCCTGTTTTACCTATGAGGTGAGAAAACTAACAGGAAGACAGAGGAGGGCAGAAAAGAGAATTTGAAGAAATGAAAAGGGGGCAAATCGTTATAAATTCAAGTGCATCCAACCACGGAAAGTAATGTGACAGAAAAACTGGCGTGTTAGGTTCAGTATCACGAGGGCACATAAATACGGCCAACATGGCCGGGGCACCCCACTTCTTACATTACGATTTCAGCTAAAGGTTCAATTATAATCAAACTACTACTACTTTTGGTTCGTACCCCGCATAAATGTATAACATAGGCATATGCATGTAGCTTTCTTTTTGCTTCAAATATTTGCGAAAGTGAAAAATGAAATAAAATAAATATACAAGAGATAGGGACCCACATTACAGTATGGGAAACAACCTCCTCTGGGGCAGCAGCCACAGCACGTTCATTCAATTCCTCAGCTTGTTTGGCTCTGCAATTAACCAACACAACACAGGTATCATAAGGGATATCCACTCAACCTACTGAATTTAAAACAGAAACAAAAATGCTGCTAATATATTATTTAACATTTAATGCCCGAGAGACACGAACATGAGCGTTATTAATTATTAAAACAAATAATTTTTACTGACAAAAAATACCAATGAATAGACACGTGTCCCTAGATCATAGGGATTGGGAAGAGAATTACGAGGGTAACATGGAAACAAGAAGTACACTGTGGAGACAGAGGTAGTGCCGGGGCGCAACGCTCAAGGCGGAGGTTGAAAGTTTGTCTCCAGTAAAAACCGAAAACCGTTAAGAGCGTTTCTTAGAGAGAAGAGAGCGAGGCGACTCGTCGGTGGCCAAAAGTGAAAACACGGCAGGCAGGATTTTATCGTGTCGGACTGAAATTACCAAAATACACCCATCCCTCTGTGGAATGGTGTGAGGGCAGTTAATGATCAGTTAGGGAGACCGTAGGAATCGGAAGAATCGCCACAACGGAATAAACGAGCCACGTCCAGGGATCTGGATCTCAACGGTTAAGCTTGTTCATCATCGTTTCAAGGGCCCAATGGGAAATTTAGGCTAGAATGAACGGCTGAGATGGGTGGGAAAACTTACGAGCAGTGCGTTTTTTACTTATTTTCAAACGTTGAGAGGGGAAGAGTAGTAGTTTCATCACGCTACTAACCTGGCCGCCATTGACGTGTTGGTTAAGCTCTCCAATTTCTGTGCTCCAACATTCCTGCAAGAAGAAGATGTAGAGAGGAAACAAAGTCAAAAAAAAAAAACGTAAAAGAATGTCACGATCTCTATTTGTTTCTCTCTCTCTCTCTCTCTCTCTGTGAATATGAAATGCAATGACGCCATGGCATTGACCTACAAAGCTTAATTCATCTGTCTCTCTCAGTCATTTTTGAAGTAATAATTATAGATAGTGATCCAGAGAAGGAAAAATAGAAAACCATTAAGGGCAGGGCGGAAATTGCATTAAATGTAGTCAGTAGTCGCAATATAGGGAGAAGTGACAGGGAGAATAAAAACCAGTTTCATGGAATCCTAGTCTACATTATTAGGAGCTTAGGGGAAAACCAGAAAAATCTAGTACAACAAGCTATTACCGAAGCAATTCGCAGCTAAATTTCCTTGAAATACAAAACAATGTGGTTTGATTCCAAAAACTGAGCAAATCTAACTAAGTCCCCAAGGTGCAGGCCAGAAATGTAACAAGTTTTCGGCTCTTCGAGCTCTGATACACACAGAAACAGAGGAAGAGGAAGGGAGAGAAGCAGAGCATACCTGAATTCAGAGATCTGTACTCTGGCCGTGGCTCCAATGAACAACGTTACGAGCACCAGCAAGCAGACATTGACATATTTCCAAGTCTCCGCCATTGCCGCTCCCCTCACTTCGAGCTTCGCCTTCTCTGAGTCAATCTTAGTTCCGAGAATGTAGAAGGCGAGAAGGGAAAAAAGAGCAAAAGATGAAAAAGCGAAAGGGAGAGACAATTAGCAGAGGAATAGGGAAGAGTGGACTCGCAGAAGCAGCTTCCTACATAATGGCCCATTTATAGATCGAGAGAAGACAAATCAAAAAAAGCCAAACTTTAACGCCGTTAAACAACTTATCGTTTTTCTTGTTTGCACCCTCCCCGCCCGTATTGGTATCGTAGTCGCTCCCTTGACGCCGTCAATGAACCAAGTCGTTATGTTAACCCCCTCTGGTTAGATTTACCCCAACCAACGCCCTCCATTTTAACCGTAACCTGCTTTTAACGAACCCCCCTAACTTCTGCTCTCTCGCACGTGGAAGAGTCGGCCATTCACGTGCCGCGGATGTGCTTCTTTAATTTTTTCCCCCCCCCCCTTTCTTTATTTATTTATTTTAACTTTTAAGATTCATTCATTGCCCAACTAACAAAAACGGTTTGGCACTAGTGGACGTGGGGAGCTGAGTAACGGGGCCACGTCAGATTGCCGTTACGGAGGAAAGTGTGGTGTATAAGTTGGGGATCGTAATAGTACGAAGGGGAGAAAACAGGAAAACAGACATGACGGTTTCCTGCTGATTTTACGGCAAATCCAACGGATAGAGAAAGAACGTTTTAAAAAGCATATATATTAATAAATAAAAAAGGAGTCTGCAGAAACATTCGAGGAGAGGCGCTAATCACGGCCTTTGCCTTTGAAGACTATTATTCCATTCCATCCAGCAGGATTCAACTCAATTAATGTTACAGCCTGTTTCATATTTCAAGTGAAAAAGAATATCGATCAAGTGTATGTTATCCAAGAGGCCAGCTCAACGAACAACGAAAAAATTAATATAATTATTTATAATCTATGAATTTTCACATTTTATTTTGTCTGCACGCAAATTAAAGATTTTTTTTGTTTACATTTTTAAGTTTTGGTGAGTGAGAGAAAAAGGAATAAGTGGTTGTTTTAGTTTTTTTTGGCTGGAATTCATTGAGTTATGTGGTGGAGGATATATAAATGAAGGAAGAAAGAGCAAAAGAAATGAGAGATGGAAGAGAGGAGTTTTGTTGAGAGGGATCCAGTGAGAAAATTATTGAAGAAGGACCACTCTGAATTTGATTGATGTTTGTGGGAAATAACATTAATTTAATTGATGAGGGTGATGAATGAATGTGGATTAATTGTGAGTAGAGAGAGATATTGAATAATGGTATTATATATATAAGAATATAGGAGGGGAGATATATATATGGCCGCAGAAAAGGAATATGTGAATCAGTAGTAGAGAGAATGGGAACATGTGAAGTTGCAGAATGTGAAGGAGGGGAGAGAGTGTTTCAGATTTCACGTAGAATTGAACGTACGAGTCATGAGTATTGGAATCACTGTAACTGTCAGATCACACACACACCAATTAAACTCCCTTTATTTATTTATTAATTATAGATATATGTATCGATGGGGAGCATTTAATTAAGTGATATAAGCTAAGGCGAGTGAGATCAGCAAATATATATGTATGCCCAGATTTATACAAGACCTGGTTTTGAGGGGGGGGGTAAAAAGGAAGGAGCTGGGAGGGATATGGGGGAGTGGGGGAAATGATAGCGTAGCCCCCACGCCTAAGGACAAAATGAGGATGTAGTAGTAAAAAAGGGTGCATCACCAGCATTATCATGATCTCACCCTTCCTATGTTTCCCTCCCTCCTATCTACTATAAACATATGTACTCATTATTATTGAACCGGATATATATGGGATAGGTTATTCTATCTACTCTTATTTTGCCTACCTCTTTCAATACCTTTAGATTATAATCTCATCTAACGATGAAGATTTGAGAGATAAAATAAACTCTTTACCCCTTCTTTCTCCCACCGCCTCCCACCTCTTCTCTCTCTCCTCCGATGTCGACCGCCTTCTTAGACTGGAATGTTTGACGGCGAGCTGTAGGGAAGAAACAATGGCGGGAGGAAGAAGATGTGAAATCAAGAAGAAGGATCGCAGGGACATCGAGAGCGACGCAACAAACACGGGCGAAGATGAGACGTGGGTCGGGTACGGGATTAGCGAAACAATGAGGCGGTTCGAAGCGATGAGATCGGAATCGAAGGGCAAGAGTGGATGCCATTTGAACTTTAATTATGGGAATGGTGGGAAAGAAGACGCAAAATCGGAACAAGAAGGGTTTAGGGTTCTCAATCCAAATGTAAACGCAAATGAAGTAATGAATAAGGTTGATCCATGCTTTCAATTCGAGGTTGTTTATCTTTGATTGGCACCGCCCCAATCTCACAGCTTCTTCCCGACTTTTCCATATCTTCCTTTTTTCCCTCAACATTTGTATAGCTACCTTAAATTGTTTAAAAATTATTCTTAATCTTTATCTTTATCCATAATAAATATACATTCCCAAATTAAAGCTAATGTTCAAGAAAACAAAATTTTCAAACGGTTCTTCAGAAGATATTTTTGCAAGGGATGTGTTCGTCCATGCCAACGGAGGAGAGAGAAAGGGAGGGAGGGAGGTAGTGGGAGAGATGAAGGGGTAAAAGAGTTTATTTTATGTCTCAAATCTCCACCGTTAGATGAGATTATAATCTAACACTACAAAAACCAGTGTTTGTCGCAGTTTATTTGTAGCGGTTGTTCATAACCGCTACAAAATATAATTTTGTAGCGGTTTTTCACTAAACCGCGACTAGTTAGTAACGGAAGCCTTGGCAGCATGTCGTTTTGTTTATTTGTAGCGGTTAACGAAAACAAGACCGCAACAAATTTGGCGCCACCTTGGCGCGTTTTGGCGGGAATGTTTGTGACGTGACATTTGTAGCGGTTATTTGATACTAACCCCTACAAAATTGGCGCCAACCTTGGCGCCAACTTTGTTGCGGTGTATTTCTAGCGGTTTCATCACCACAATCTGCTACAAATATACGAAACGACACAATTTAGCCGCGGCTACTGTGAAGAGCGACAATAACCGCGTCAAAATCTAAAGTTTTGTAGCGGTTTCATGCCTAACTGCTACAAATATTCACTCTATAAATACCACGTCTCCGTACATCAATTATAAAAATTAAAGAAATTACTAAATCTCTGCTTGTAACTAAATGAACTATCTCGCTTGGTCGTCAAAGACATGCACATATCAGCAACTCTGATCTCCTATCTTAGGTGATAAGAGCTGCAGATATTTGCCTCTCTCATCCTTGCGAGGAAATTCGTTCAGTGACAAGCGAAGGTTTACTCATATCTTTGGCGTTTAGACTTCTACTCTTCTCGATAATGATCCAACATGCGACCGGATATTCGGTTCCATTATAGCCTCCTTTGTCTCACGAAAATATGTCCAAGAAAATGACTCACAAGTTTTTCGTGGGAGATCGCGGCTATATCAATCAATCCCCACGGACATGTTGGACTATTTTCATGACTTCATTATGTTTAATTTATTACTCGTCGACACTTTTGGAAAACTTAAAGAAAAAAATTAAATGAATTGAGGCTTGTTATTTAAAAATTTGTACCAAACTAATTAGTTTGATTCATAAACTAATTAGTTTATGAATCAAAATAATTAGTTTGGTAAAATTGAGACCACAACCGCTACAAAACGATGCGCAGATACCCCATAAATACCGCACCCAACCACATTTATTATGCATCAGTTTCTTTTGAAAGAGGTTTTTTACGTTTTGAAAGAGGTTAACTTATTGATGGGGGTAAGTGTCGTTTAACCGGATCAAATCTAATGATTCTTATACTAATGTTTTGTTATTTTGCAAATGAACCGGCAATATTTTTCAACTTTCCTTCTACTTCCGATACATTATTCAATGACTTACACACATTTTTTAAACAATAAGTATTATTTTAATTAACTCATTATTAGTTCTTATTATACTTACATATTCTCATTATTTTGCACCTATATAATCACCTTATATATTTAAATATCATATTTTAATACCTTTATTTTCATTAAAAAAATTATTAATTACGTAATATTTACTTAATTACCTCGATAAAATAATTTTTTTTTACAGTCATGAATTTGTAGCAGTTACTCTAACCGCTACTAAGTTTAAAACATTTTTGGGAAAAATGGCGGGAACATTTGTAGTAATCGTAGTAGCGGTTACAAACCGCTACAAATATTCAAAATAAATTATACTAACGGCAAAAAAATTTTGTGAAAAATCAAGGGAACTTTTGTAGTGGTTACCAACCGCTACAAATATTCACATGGCGGCAAATTTTGATTTCCAAAAAATGGCGGGAATATTTGTAGCGGTTGGTAACCGCTACAAATATTGAAAACAATCAAAACTGATGGCGGCAATCCGATTAATTTGTAGCGGTTACAAATTTACTTGTAGCGGTTTTGTAACCGCTACTAAGCTCTCAAACTCGACGTCGACCATCCCATTTAGTGACGGTCATGGAAACCGCTACGAGATATTGTAGCGGTGTATATATATATATATATATATATATATATATATATATATATATATATATATATATATATATATATGTAGTAGCGGTTTTTTTAACCGCTACAAATCGCTTGCCACAGTAGATTTTGTTGCGATTACACTAATCACTACAAATGTCATTTGTTGCGCCCAAACCGCTACAAATAGGGCATTTTAATTAACCGCTACTAATGGTCGTTTATTTTGTAGTGTAAGAGTATTGAGAGGGGTAGGCGAGTAATAACTTATCTCGATACACACACGTATATAAAGTCCTTAAAAATATTTGTAACAAGGATAGATCATGTGACATGAAACCATTTGAAAAAGAAAGAAGAAGAACGAAGAAAATATTAGATAATTAAATTATTGAATAAGATGTTTTAGTTTATAAAATATTTAAATATGTTATTGTTGATAGAATATAAGGGTGCGGTATGACTCATTTCATGTAGTTGGCCAAATATACTAGCCTCGTTGTATATTACTATTGAATATGCACCCATTATGTTGTTCCGCTCTCTCTTGGCATGGGGGCTTTTTAATTAATTATGAATCAATCTCTTGTTGACTTTTGTCCTTGACAAGTTTAATCATCCCAATCATTCCTTCTTTTTCTTCCCCAATCTCTCTCTCTCTCTCTCTCTCACCCACTCTTCATCATTCCTATATATATGATAATACTCTTTTCAACTTATTTATTCCGTTTGTTATATATATTAGGGGGAAGCAGACATATTGAGAGAGATGATTTGGTTGTTGGTGCATGCAGCTTTTAGTACATTGATCGAGAGACACATGAACTCACTCGTGATTCCTGGTAACAACTATATATTAACCCAGCTCTCCCACTTTACAGCTTTCTTCTTTATCGATCCAAACCTCACATGACCATATCCTATTGCATGTGCCTCTCCCACAACAATTCAAATCCTCATCAATCCACTTCATATTACTTTGGACTCCACTTTTTATTGCGTCAATCCTCCATGATGATTCTCATGCCAACCACACAATCCAAGTCACCCCCTTCAATTAATATTACAAACATACACATCATGACAAGTCAAATATTACGAGACGAAAATGAGCTACCTACCTACCATATTTGACAATATTATTATTGATATACATATACATACACACATATATATAGCTTCTTCTTTTTGTAGGGGGTTGGCGATTGAGTAAAGGAGCAAAACTTCAATCACGGCCGGTGAGTTTAATTAATAGACTAATTAAGGTGGAGTCTAACAAATGTTAATTAATGGAAGAGAAACAATATTAGGAAGGAAAGGTACATCGTGCTTGTTTTTTTTTTTTTAGAAATACGAGCAAGCCAAGCTTGAGAAAGATAAATGGACAAGATTATGAAAATCAGGCCCTAAATACAAAAGAGAAGCCTAAAAACTAGAAATGACAGATCGAAAGGTCTTTCAAAAACATATCAAGACAACCATCCACATCAATGCGAACCGTATTCTCGGGTAGAGGGTCCATGACTCTTCATTGAATAAGAATTTGCATCTCGTTGTCCAGAGAATCCAAAGACCCCAAGCTAAAGACTCTTGGCCAAGAGACCCGGGATTGTGATGAGTATTCCAATTAAGTCAGACCTGCAAATTCCCTGCAAAAAACTGAGAAAAATAGTTAGGTTTTAAAATATGTTTCCACAGATTTTTGCTCTTGCACAGTCCCCGAGGATGTGAAGCACATTTTCCGACTATTACAAGGAAAGGGACAGAGATTGTCGTTAGTGAGGCCTCCTCTGGCTCGAGAGAGTTTGTAACCGAGTCTCTCATGACCGACTTGCCACATAAAAGCATGTTCACAATGTAGGTTGAAATAAAACTCATCTCACTTACTTACTTTTCATACACCATAAATCACGTAGGAACAACAACTTCTACTTCCAATCCAAATATGAACATACGTAAACAAAATGAGAGAGGAATGAGGGGCCCACAAAACTCAAAGAAGGCATGAAGGAATTGATGTGAGGCTTGAAATGCACGCAATAACAAAGAGCCAGATAGAGAGAATATATGCGCCTCGCTTGCTTGCACACTCTATATTTTACACGATGCCATGTTTTTACATGATACCACATAATGTCACTTGCCAATCAAAGATCTTGTAGGGACCTCCTGTTTTCACTTTTTGTTTATTTAAATGAAAATTTATAATTATATTTGTATGTTTTTACCCTTTGCAAAAAGGTAATTAAATAAAGAAAGTGAAAAAAACTCCTCTTGTATAACTAACTGATTAGGATTAGGAGAGAAGAGGGGCCATGACTAGGGGCTTTAGCTTTACCAGTTCAGTGACTTACTGCCTCCAAATTGAAATTTGCTTCAGAATGTTCTCTTCTACTTTACTTTACTCATGAATGGACATGTATGTTCCAACTTGGAACACCTATCGCGCCCCAATCTCCTTCTCTCTTTTTAATTAACTAACTTCTTTATCAACCATCACTCACCTTTCTACTATCTACTCTAATTACTCTTTCCTAGCTAAAAGTCTTTTCATACTCTGTTTGGCCCTATTTATTCTTAAAATTCTTCTCCCGCAACAAGTGCTCTAAACTTTTTTCCAACGCACAAGACTTAAAGTTTTAAATTGATCGTGAAATCGAATGACTCACGTATTTACGTTTTATGACTTAACCATGTTTGGTGCAAACAAATATGAAAAACTATATCTTATATTTAGAACTAAAATCAACTGTCCAAATATATACTCCCTTTAGTCCTAATTATAAGATCTAATTCACTTTTAGAGAGATTAAGGAAGCTAATTAAATTAGCTTAGAGTATTTTTATTTTTTTCTTCAAACTAAAAATATTTGTACCGTGTGCAAAACAATTGATGTATTTTTTTTGCTCAAATAACAATTGATGTATTCAAATGTTCAAAATATTTTCTTGTCTCATTCGGAACTATATCAAAGAAAATACACACATATATATATCCAAAAAAGCAAGAAAATAATGTTTAATGCAGAGATTTTGGGGGGTTGACCCAAAAGCAGCCTATAACTTTTTATCAAGAAATGAATTTCATATACACTTTGCTTTTGGCAGAAGGTCATGGGTGCCCTGGTGGGCTCCTAAAAGAGTAAATATATATATAGACCAATAAAATTGAAGACTAACCTTTTTTTTTTCATTGTGGCGGGTTAAAGTGATGAGTATATATATCAGTAATTTTCTTTTCTATATTTGTAATGAAGCAAAACAAAAAAGGGGTCAAAGAATAAGAAGGCTGTCAACTAACTAACTGTCACTTCAGAAATACACTTTACTAGTTACTACAACAAACGTCACCCATACACTCTCCCTCCTTCACTATTATAATATGTAAACAATACTATACTTCTTCTATACGTTTTTAACTGTTTCATACCTGATTCTTTAATTTGTTTCTCTCTTTTTCACTTTTTACTTAAAACTACGTTTTGGAGGGAACATTTGGTTGCTTTCGAGAAAATTGAATTTGGGTTTCTGCGAAATTGGTTAAAAACTATAGAGAGAAGAACTACTCCCTTTTGGTAGTAGTTCATAATATAAGACATGTTTATATAATTTAATTATATTAAGAAAGTCAGTTAAATTAGTTAATATGAATATTTTTCTAAAACACCCTAGTCATCTTCTTTAATTAATTCTCTCATTCTTCTTCTCCCTTGATTATTATTGAATGAGCATCAATCAATATGAGTAAATTTAAAAAAAAAAATTGACAAATATGAAAAAATATATCTTATATTTAGGATCAAGAGCAATTTTCTAAATACATCTTATATTAATGACTAGATGGAGTATTTTTGGATTAATCATCGTCAAGTGCCAATTGATATACTTTGACAATTTTTTATTATTCAGGTTTGGACCTTAATTTTTTGTCACGATTTTTTAACCTTTTTAATTTGTTCTATATCACTACAAAAAAAATTCAAATTTCTCACGGAAAAATTCCATCGGAAATCATCTAAGGAATTCGTACCCACGGAAAATTTCCGTCTCAAAAAAATTGTGTAAAAATAAGTCAAACAGAAAGTTTCCCAGAAATTACCCACGTAATTCCGTGGGGTAATGTCGATTACCACAGAATTCCATGGGAAATTACCTACAAAAATTTTTCCGTGGATAATACGATGTTTTTGTAGTGGACTGGAGATACATGTTGAAACAGAAATAAATAATGATTATTTATAGAATGTTAGTTAGTTCCACGGAACTTGCGAACAGATATAAATATATAATCATAATGCATCAATTATTGAGTCTGTTGGATAGTCACGTTTGTTTCATATATCAACTTAAATACATATTTCGAATCGTCCATATGAACCAGCACAATTTGTTGCCAGCTGGCCAAAAAATAGTGTTTATTACTTTTTGCTCGGAATAGTGTTTATTACTTGAATTATATATATTTCCACATTTCTAAGATTCTCATTTTTCTACATAAACCCTTCATCAATAGCAAATATATAATAATACTTCAGCACCACCAACCTAATAACCCTGCTTTTTATTTCAAGTGAAATATAATTAATAACCAAAGGTAGTATGGAACTTTTTCTGCTATTTATATATATATATATATATATATATATATATATAACACACACATACACACGCAAGTGGGTGTGATCATTAATTAATGATCATCGTCCTTGTTTATTAACCATTTTTTGATTCCTGAATTGACTCTTAATCCATCAAGTTTAAACATAATCCCAACATCAATCACCTATGTCAATATGTCATTTTCAATTAATTCTCACCAATGTTGTCTCTATATCTGTGTTTTACTTTTAAATCAATTCATTCTCACTTTTAACAAAAAATTCACATCCATATATAAATTTAAATACTTTTATGCATGCATATTCTATTATTTCACATTTTTAAAATATTTCATTTTATTTTTGCAACCCTATTTATAAATCACTCCCAATATGTTTTACTAAAATAACAACCTTAATTAAATCTCATTAAATTTATCTTAAAGTTTAACTCCGGTCCTAATTATAGGAACACTTTTGTAGTGCAAAAATCGCACTACAAAAGTGTTTCTATAATTAGGACCTGAGGTAGTAATCCATAACTTTTTTCATATTTAATATACACTGTTTTGTTTTCATGTGAAAAATTTAATGACGGGATATATAAATAGGACAAAAAATATTTTCCCTCTATAAATAAAATTAAAGAAGTATATTTTAAAGGGTTAAGGTGCAAAAATACACATGTGCTTTTGTTAGAGGAGCGCCCAGTAGCAAGTGTTTTTTTTAGGTGCAAAAGTGACTATGTGGTTACAAAATAGGAGCAAAAGTCACAGTAACCGTTAAGAGAATGGTCTCATCCGAATCTTGTCTCCAACCCGGCGGATCGATTCTTCATCTCGTCTGCAACACAGGGCCTCGGAATAAAACCCTAGCTACCCGATTTCGAATGTTGCGGTCCCGACCGTGTGGTTGTTCCTCCCCTTCAGCAGAGCTACTAAGCGGAGGTTTGGGGGAAATCCATACGATTTTGTTCTTCGAATTCTTTATTTGCGAGTAGGAAGTTGTCGCTGGGAATGTCCTGATTCGAAGCAAGCGAAGCGGAGGTTTGGGGGAAAATCCATACGATTTAGTTCTTCGAATTCTTTATTTGCAGAGTAGGAAGTTGTCGCTGGGAATGTCCGATTCGAAGCAAGCAATTGTATGCTTGTATTCTGTCTCAATAGCAGTTCCATTGAGAGGGAGGATCTTTCATCCAGAGCTAAATACGATGAAGGAAGAAAGGGTGGATACACCTAGATGCGGAAAATCCCGAAAACCCTCATTTTGACAATGATCTTCCTTGAGAAGGGAAATCCCTTTGTTGTTGTTCCATGGATTCACCATTTTTGACCTTGGGTTTTGTAATTTTCGGCATCACCTTCAGTATTTATTCTGGTATTGCGAAGTCACAGCACCCCTTTCCTTCAGTATCGCGATAGCACCGTGAACCAGAACAAAAGTGACGGACTGAAAACCTAGAATTTGGATGAATTTCGGATGGAGGGTTCAAATCCTAAAACCCAGAAAATCTCTCAAAAACCCGATCGGGCTTCACAAGCTTCCATCTTTCGTTCTCCCCGACCTTTCGTTCTCCCCGACCATCGTCAATATTTTTCATTTGTATATGAATCACCCATATTTTCGTCCGAAAGTGAGGTCTCGAGTTATTTTTCATAGCTTCGTTTCTAGATACGATGATCTTGGGAAGAAGATTCGATGAGAAGCTAATATTATATTTTGGGAAAAGAAAAATAAATTATATTTTTTTCAAAAAAAAAATCATTATTTTTCCAAGTCATCAAATACTCAGCCATTAAGATTCCACTTGTCTGCTACACACTCTAGTTAGCGTCCACGTCACATATTTAAGTCAAACCTTCCAACTTAACGGTCAACATCCACTCCCTTAACGGTTACTGTGACTTTTGCTCATATTTTGTAACCACATAGTCACTTTTGCACCTAAAAAAAAGCACTTGCTACTGGGCGCTCCTCTGAAAAAAGCACATGTGTATTTTTACACTTTAACCCTATTTTAAATTTGGAAGAGGATCATCTCCTAATTTTTTTCCTCTCATTTTCCCTCATCAGCCCATTTGAGCCGTTGATTGAGAAGATGAGAAAAAGTTAAAGTAGTATTGTGGTTGACTAGACGATGTGATTTAGAGATTATGAAAGATTATGAGAGAAACTCAACCCCTTAAATTTGTGATGGGAGGGCTTAGCAGTTTGCTAGCACGCCATGCTTTAATAGTTGAAATTGCTAATGTTTTGTATGTGTACGTGTGAGAAAAAACTTCAATATATCACCTAACAATAACAATTAAACAGATCAATAGTTTATAAAAAATAATTTGACCAATAAGCACTAATCATTTGAAATTTATGATCTATATATTTATTTTACTCATCAATAAATGTTACAGGACATAATTACGATAAATTAAATTGCACTAGTAGGCTAGAAATAAATGACGGTATCATTGATTAAAAGAGTTATAAATATAATTCTACAATATTACCAAATCGATATATATATATATACACACACATATTGAGCTTTTAAAGTAAAATTTCAAGATTTCTTGTAATCTCTTTGTAACGTACCTTACCTACCATTGCTAATTAAGGACATGTGTATTTGTCGCTAAAATGAAATCGGATACTCTGAGACAAAATCAGATGGATTAAGCTTTTAGAGAAATGTCTCAATATTTTGTCTAACCTTTGTGCAGGGCATTGTTTTATTACGAGATAAGATAAGATAGAGAGGTGCCGATAAGGTACAAGAAATTAAAAAGGAAAGACATTAAGTTTATTATATGTATTTAAAAAAATTTAAATTTATGTAATCAATTGTTTAAGTATTTATCATCAAATTTTCTTAAAATTTAAGTAAAGGGAAAATGACAGGAAAATAATTTTAAATTTGCAAAACCCCAAATCAGAGTTGTTATTATCAATAATTGATAACAGAATTACGGGACTTAATAAGCAATTCACAACTCATTTTTTAAAAAAAAATACATAAGTTGAGATTTTATAATTTTAAAATTATTTTTCCTAAAGAAAATCCCATGTATCAAAAAGAAAAGAAAAAAACAAGAAATCCCACAAGTATCACCATCAAAACTGGTGTGAGGTAATTAATATCCGTATATACGGTAATTAATTACATTGTGACCATAAATCTTAGGTTGTTTTTTTTTTTTTTTGGTTGGGACAGACATCAATGTTGTTTAATTAATTGGGAGTGGTACTGAGAACTGACACAGGCCCACATCAAATCATGTAATTACCATACGAAAATGAACCAAAATGCGATTGAAAATAGCCCTTATTCCCCAAAACTAATAGAGTACTACTCCATATATATAGTAATTATTGTCACCTCCTCATCAATCAATTAATTAAATAACCTCTCGAGTTATAACTTATAAGTGCAATGAAATGTTATTAAATTAGAATGATAATTGTTACTTGGATAATAACATTACATTGTATTGTAACACAAGTCATCTACGCGCGTGTGTGTATATACGCAGAGACAAGAATGCACATATATGGGTGTGTGTAAGGTTGTCAAACTCACGAGTCTAAGCAAATTCGTGACAGTGACATAAACTCGTATCGGTAAACGCGTAAGAGTTTACTTTTATCATTAAATATGTATTAGCAGTGTATAATTAAATAATTTAAATATAAAAATAACAATAATTTGATTGATTATATTTAAAATATATCAACATTCATAATTTACTATATTTATTAAAGAAATTTCTATAAAATTCATATATAAAGCCGTTGAGGATTACAAAATTGAAAAAAATTAATACAATTTTGTAAGCTACAAACATAAAAACAGTAAATTCGGTGTGTAAACTCGTGAGTTAATCTGAGTTTACAGCTAACATTATTTTACTAGAGACTTAACTCGATTTAATAAGGTAGGGAACGTAAAAACGGTAAACTCTGAGAGTCAACTCGCGAGTTCGACAACAATGGGTGTGTACACGTATATATATAAGTAATGAATAAATTAAAGAAGTGTAGGCGTAGATTAAGAATAAAAGAAGCCGACAAGAATAGACTTGTTATCCAAACACAGATGAGGTTAGGGGCAGAAAAATTAAATGGAAGGGCACTTGTTGTTGGGTTAGCTAGTGTATAGATGGGAACAAGGGAATACAGCAAATGCCTAAAGTAGATAGATGACCCCAATTGTTCCCATGCACATGGGAAGCCATTGACACTCAGAATCAAGCATATCAACCTCCAATATAGCCCTTCTTCATACTAATCCATATCTTCAACTTTCTTGCCTGATTTATTATTATCGTCAGTCTTTAATATAATATATATTTAAGTACCTAATCTGATTAGATTAAAAAAATTAGTTAAGCTTTAGTTGATATGACATGTATATTTGTAGGATCAAGATTCACCCTCTAAATAAAGGACCGGGATAAATATACATATATATTCCAAATACTTAATATGAAGAAGACAGATATATAAAACGAAGGATATAATTAATTATTATAATTTGGTGGAATATGTAACGTAGATGCATGTGTGGGAATGGATATGGATTGAAATATATAATATAATAGAAATGGTCCAATAATATTAAAAAAGTATATATAATGGTGAGGAAGAAGGGCATGCATGTGAGGACCATGTGGAAGGGGGTGATAGATCAACCAACCTCATCACCAAAATTAGGTACCACCATTTTTGTGTGGTCTTTCTTTCATTCTCTCCCCGACCCTCTTCAATTTGATTGCTTTTCCTTTTCATACCCAATCTCTCTCTGCCTTTCTTTTCTTCCCTTCATGCAAAAGCTTGCATCTTCTTTAATTAATTCAACGTAAGAATAAGTAGAGAATCGAAGTTTATTTTTATTATAAATTACCAATAATTTGTTTCATAAACTCTTCCAATTAATTATTGATCCAACGTATATAACTGACAAGCCCTTTTTATATACAGCGGGAGCATGATAAACATATCAATGCCAGACAACACAAGATCTTATCCACTGTGGCATATATCGTTAACAAAAGGATAAGGATGAGAGCGGACCAGAAAAGAAAATGAGAGAAGCCAAGTCTGCATTAAAACGGGTGTTACCGGGTTACATTTTGGATTAGTTATCCTCCTATGTTCTTACCGTCCTCTTTCTCTTCACACTACTAATTTCAACCTTTACATTGAAAATTGAGCCGTTGAGGTTTAATATTTTATCAAATTATTAAATCAATAAATTCAAAAACTACTAAATTTTAATATGATCATTTAAAAATGCAATAA